>VSMD01042501.1:0-91561 GCA_008750895.1 Mirza zaza
CCTTTTCTAAAATCAGTTTTTCGTGTGTGCAGGTCTCTTTCTGGACTCTATTCCACTTACTCAGTTGTCTATCTTTGTACCAATACTACATGGTCCAGCTAATCATATCATAAGTCTTGAAATCAGGTAGTTTTAGCTCTTCAACTGTGTTATTCTTTTTGAAAATTGTTTTGCTGATTCAGGACCTTTTTTTTTTTATGATTCAGGACCTTTTGCATTTCCATATGACTTTTAGGATCAGCTTGTCAATTTGCACAAAAGATCATGCTAGACTTTTTGGATAGGATTGTGTTGAATCTACAGCTCTGTTGTGAGAATTGATATCTTAACAATAATAAGTCTTATGACCCATAAAGATGGTACATATCTCCATTTATTTAAGTCTTCTTTAATTTCTCTCAATAGCATTTTATAGTTTTTAGTATACTGGTCTTTCACAAGTTTTGTCACATTAATCCTGAGGAGGTCATATTTTTATGCTATTTTAAATGCTAACTTATAAATTTTAATTTCTGGATTTTTCTTGTAGAAACATAAAGAAACATTGATGTTGCATATTGATCTTGTGTCTTGCAACCTTGTTAAACCTACTTTTTAGTTCTGGTAGTTTTTTGTAAATGCCATCAGATTTTATACATTGACAAACACATCTGTGAACAAAGACAGTTTTACTTACTCCTTTTACAACCTGGAGGCCTTTTATGTCTTTTTCTTGCCTGATTGCACTGGTTAGAACCTCCCAGTATAATGTTGAATACAGAGCAAATATTCTTGTTTTGTTCCTAATCTTAGGGTAAAACATTTAGGTTTTTGCCATTAGTATGATGCTAGCTATAGTTTTTTAAATAGATGCCTTATACAAGGGTGAGGAAGTTCCCTTTTATTCCTATTTTGCTGTGAAGTTTTTTAAAATTAGTAATAAATGTTAGAATAATTAAATGCTTTCTCTGTATCTATTAAGGTGATCATATAGTTTTTCTTTTACAGTTGTTTAGTTTTTTAGTTTGTATAATACAGAATAGTTTCAATGCCCTAAAACTTCTGTATGTTTCACCTATTTGTCCCTCCCTCCCTCTGCCCAAATTCCTGGAAACCATTGATATTTTTAGTGTTTCTATAATTATGCCTTTTCCGGAATGTCATACAGTTGGAATCATATAGTATGTAGCCTTTCCAAACTGACTTCTTTCACTTACCAACATGAATTTAAGGTTCCTCTGTGATTTTTCATGGCTAGATAGTTCATTTCTTTTTAGTGCTGAATAATATTCCACTCTGAGTATGTACCACAGTTTATGCACTTATTGAAGGATATCTTGTTTGCTTCCAGGTTTTAGCAATCATGAATAAAGCTGTTATAAACATTCATGTGCAGGTTTGTGTGGACATGAGTTTTCAATTCATTTGGGTAAATATTAAGGAGCATGATTGCTAGATTATATCGTAATACTATGCTTGACTTTTAAGAAACTGCCAGACTGTCTTCTAAAGTGGGTGTTCCATTTTGCATTCCTATCAGCAAAGGAATGAAGTTATTTTTGCTCCACATTCTCCCAAATGTTTGATGTTGCCAGTGTTTTGGATTTTAGTCATTCTAAGTCTATAGTGGTAAGGCGCGGTGGCTCATGCCTGTAATCCTAGCACTCTGGGAGGCCGAGGCGGGCGCATTGCTCGAGGTCAGGAGTTCAAAACCAGCCTGAGCAAGAGCAAGACCCCGTCTCTACTATAAATAGAAAGAAATTAATTGGCCAACTAATATATATAGAAAAAATTAGCTGGGCATGGTGGCACATGCCTGTAGTCCCAGCTACTCGGGAGGCTGAGGCAGGAGGATTGCTTGAACCCAGGAGTTTGAGGTTGCTGTGAGCTAGGCTGACGCCATGACACTCACTCTAGCCTGGGCAACAAAGTGAGACTCTGTCTCAAAAAAAAAAAAAAAAAAAAAAAGTCTATAGTGATATTCCATTTTTCTTTTAACTTCTACTTCTTTTTGTTAACTGATGTTATATAAAGTATTTAGGTATTACTTTCTTGATATGTATCCAGCTTGGCAAATATAGTGCTTCTTTAGTTTATGGTTTGATGTCTTTCATCACTTTTGGACAATTTTCAGTCATTATTTCTGTAATAATCTCTGACCATCCTTATTTTCCTTTCTTTCTGGGAGTTCAATCATACATGAATTAGACCTTTTCATTGTGTCCCAAAAGTCTCCGATGCTTTTTTCTATATGTTTCTGCCTTTTGACTTTCTGTGAGTCAGTCTGGATATTTTTATTCTTATCCAAACTACAGTTTAAGTAATTCTAACCTTTTGCATCCAATTTGCAGCTAAAATAATCCACTGAGCTCGTAATCTTAATACCTTGGTTTTGTTTGTATAATTCCCATTTAACTTTTTTAGTTTCCATTTATCTACCCAAATTCTCCATCTTTTCTTTAAATTCCTTGAATATATTAACTATTGTTAATTTGACATCCTTAAACAATATCTCCATTATATGGGAGATATTGTGAATCTATTTTTATTGTGAATCTATTTTACCATGAATCTATTTTTATTGTCTGCTTTCTCTATTGGTTTTTGATCAAATTTTTCCTCCTTATATGCCCGATTGTTTTAAAATTGACTGTTGAACATTTTATATTAAAAAACGAAGAGATAATTTGAGGTTCTAGATGATGCAATCTTCCACTAGAGCACATTTATTTTTATTTTGCCTCCACAAGCAGGTACTTTAGGGAAACTAGAAATCCCAGAGTAACTTAATTCAATCAGGGAATGATATTATTCAAAACTAAACTTTATTGTCTCTGAGAAGTGGAAACTTCCATTTCACATTTACTCTTGAGTATAGTCCTTTAGAATTCTAACAGAAATCCTGGAGTACATGTTAGGACCCCTCCTTCTTGGTGGTCTTGCACTCAAATTTTTGTCTGAGGATTCCTCTGAGTTTACTGGAAGCTCCATGCCACTTAGCAGGCTCTCAGCCACTGCTTTTGAACTGTCAAATGCCTTGAGGTAAAAAATTGCACCAAATCCAGGCTCACTTCTCTGGCTTTTCTTCTCTATAGGATCTTAGTGCCACTAATCCTTATATCTTCATATTTCTCCTTGCCTTCAAACAGAGCCTTTTAATATTTTGTTTAAATTTTCTAGTTGTTCTTAGTGAGAGTGTCATTACTTTGCCAGAAGTTGAACTCCCTTCCATTCTACGAATGATAGATGTAGATGTAAATAACATTTATTGAGTGCTTCCTATGTGTTCGGTGCTAAATAAAAGGCTCATACATATCTTGACTCATATAATCCCCATAGTAATTCTGGATATGAGAATTTCCATTTTGCAGACAAAGGTAAAGACATTGCCTAAGAATGTATATCTAGCAAGCTCCAGATGTAAATTTCATGCATTTAGTTCTATTTTTGTCCCTGGAGCTTATGCTAGATATCACCAATTATTTTCACGAGAAATGAAATAAGTTCACATACTAGAAAATGCAGCTCTAGTCACAGGTAGAGAAGTCGAAACTTTCCCAATGCCTAGCATTCTGGTTAGGTAGCAGTAGATCTGTTTTATTATTTACTTCAACTTAGTTTCTTATTTTCTTCCAATTTTTATTGGGAAAGTTTCCAAATGCACTAAAAAATAGTGCACAGAAATGAACTCTAAGGGATCTATCACATAGTTTCAATCATCATAAATATTTTGTCATTTAAAAAATGTATCTCACTTTATCTTCCTTTTTGCCATAGCCTTTTAAATGACATTCTGGAATTTACCTCCTAACTACTTTAGTATGCATCCTCCAAACTAAAAATATTTTTGGTTCATATTTTTAAAAAGTTCTACTGAATGTATCTTGCTCATAGCAAATTAGAGTTCTATTTTTTTAAAAAAGGATCGGCATCCCAAGAGCTCCATTCTAGGTATATATTCAAGAGAACTGAGTGTATATATTCACCAAAATACATGTATAAGAATATTCATAAAAGCTGTATTCATAACAGTCAAAAGTTGAAAACTACCCAATATCCAACAGTAGAATGTATAAATAAATTAAAATATATTCATACAAAAGAACAAACTACTGCCACATACAACAACATGAGTGAATTTCACAGATATCATGTTGAATAAAATAAGCTGGACTAAAAAAATAATACTATATTACTCTATTGATATAAATTCAAAAACAGGCAGAATCTATTCATGGGTGATAGACCTTTAAAAAATAAATAACTTTGGGAGGGAGGATTGATTGAGAGGAAGCCTTCTAGAATGCTGGAAATATTCTTTATTTTGAACTGGGTGGGGTTACACAGGTGAATATGTATGTAAAAATCCATAGAGTTTGTGTCTTTTACCCTTTATTGAAGTATTACATTATACTTCAATACAAAAACAATGTTAACAAAGGAGCAATAAGTATTCTCAGGAACTGGCAAATTTTTTTTGTGAAGGGCCAGACAGTAAATACTTTTGGCTTTGTGGGCCATAGGGTCTCTATCACAGCTACTCATTTGTAGCACAAAAGCAGCCATCAATGATACATAAACTCATTAGCATGAGTGTATTCCAATAAAACTTTATACATGGACATTGGCATTTCAATTTTATATAATTTTCACTTGTCATGATATATTATTCTTTTTTCTTTATTTTTTAATTTCAGCATATTATGGGGGTACAAATGTTTAGGTTACATGTACTGCCTTTGCCTCACCCAAGTCAGAGCTCCAAGTGTGACCACCCCCTAGACAGTGCACACCACACCCATTAGGTGTGAATATACCCATCCCTTCCTCCCTGCTCCCATCTGCCTAACACCCAATGAAGGTTACTACTATATGTGCACTTAAGTGTTGATCAGTTAATACCAATTTGGTGGTGAGTACATGTGGTGCTTGTTTTTCCATTCTTGTGATACTTCACTTAGCAGAATGGACTCCTCATCAAATTAAAAAGCTTCTGCACAGCCAAGGAAACTATCATGAGAGCAAACAGACAACCTACAGAATGGGAGACAATTTTCACAAACTACACATCTGATAAAGGGCTGATGACTAGAATCTATATAGAACTTAGGAAAATCAGCAAGAAAAAAAAATCAAACAACCCTATCTTCTATTTTTTAATTAAAATATTTCTTCTTATTACAAAAATAATACATTTCTTAATGGAAAACCATTAAGTACATTTTTCAAAATGCTTCTCACCCAGAGATCATTTTGATGTATAACTTTCTCTTTGTACTTTTTTAAAAAAAAATTTGAAAATGTAAAAACTACTCAGATCATGGGACACACAAAAACACACAGTACATTACATTTGGCCCATAGGCTATAGTTTACCAACCCCTGCTCTAGATGTGTGTATAAACATATCAGGAATATACATATATGAATATGGGCATTAGAACTTGAGCAGTTCTAGAAAACCTGGAGGGTCAAAAATAGAACTGACATTCACATGAGGAAGATTTATTTTAGGCTTTCTGCCATTGCAGGCAGAGAATATAAAGAGCCAATGTTCCATGGTGATTGGTGACAGTGGTCAGTAATAGGAATGTATATTGTTATTTTCACAGTATGATTTACCATGAAAGTAAATAATGCTCTGAAATTGTTATCGTTAGACCACTGTAAAAGCATTTAACATTTTCTTCCCTCCATGCTCTTTATTTACCTGAAAGTTTTTACTACACACAGTGGTGACAGTAGTAATTTGGGATTTCAGGGAGATGGTACTAAATACAGGCAGCTTGTGCCTGGAATATCTCAAATGAACTTCCCTCACCAGCCTATCTCCAAAGCAGACTCCTTTTATGAACATGTTTTTCTTTGGCTTGGAAGTATTCATGGAAGTGGTGATAATAATAAGATTTGGCACTTATATGGTGTTTTCTCCTTTCAAAGTGCTTCTTTCTAAAAAGAACCTAAAGGGTACATTTTAAGTCCATCTTCTTTTCACAGCAGTAGGAGCCACAATTTTTACTAACTCCAGAGAATAGCTGTAGCCTTTTTGAAAACATGCACTGAGTTTGCTACCAGAAAACTCTGACTGTGACCAGCTTTCTCCTTTCAAAAATGATGCATTTCACCTTTTTAATTCTGTCTTTTCTGTTCTTCCATTACACAAAATATAAGCAATTATATAAATGGAAGTTTACTCACCTAACACAATAATCTCTTTGTAGAACTTGACTTATTTCAATAGTTCTATTAATAAAAACATTGCATATCTGCTTAATCTAGATAATTATTTTTCTATGCTGGCAAAAATTATTTCATTCCTATGTGATAAGCACTACAGGAATAAGGAGGAATTGGATAAGAGGTTTCTCAGGGAACTCACAGCCTTGTGGGAGAGATGGAGTTGGAGGATAGATCCCATCTCTGACCTTTGTAGCTGGTTCTTTTGGATAATACATTCCTTCAGGCACATAGGTGGCAGCTTCTGACAATAGTGCCTGTTCCAAGAATTGCCTGGGATAACACCTTGCTTTCTTAAGGTGGGTTTCTCTTCTCCCTGTCACCAAACCCCTGCCACTACCTGCTCCGGCCTTTTAGCTTTAACCGTCTGCTTTCATTTTACCTCTCTGGCTTACTCAGCTTCCTATTCAACTCAGCTATGCATCCTCCTTTGATTTCAGCTGTGCTGAGGCTTCAGGGGAAAGAATTGCTCCATTAGTCTTAGACTCAGAGGATCATGATAGCCTGGTTGACCACTGGCCTGGGGAGAAGGTTCTAAACATACACCGCAAATAGGGCTAATATAATTGAGTTGAACAATTGTGGCTACTGGTAATTGTCTGACCCAATTTAATGGCTTCCTAGTAGAATAAAAATCCTCATCCAAAATAAACTACAGGCAATAATGATAATTTTTGGCCTCTGCTGCCAGCTTCAAACATATAGGAAGCAAGTTTTCTTGTACATACATAAACAAGCAGAGTTTGAAATCTTGCTGTCTACAGTTTGCTGTTCCATTGATGAGTTCATCAATTGCTATATCAAATTTTTGAAATCAGCTTCCCTTAATCTTTGAGTAGATACCTATTCTCATGCTTCAAGCTCAGGAAGTTTCTCACATCTGAAAAGCTGTTTTTTTCTTCCATAGACACAGCTTATTTTTCATTAAGCTGAGCAGAGTGGCTGAGCCAGCGAATAGAGCATCCAGCAGGATAATAACAGTGAGGTGTTCTCTTTGTGGGACTACATCAATTCAAGCAGGAAAATCAATGCACCTGGGGGAGAGTACAACACCATTCCAGCATCATTAATGCTCAGAAGGTAACAAAAATCACAAGGAGAAAAACTCACTCAACTTAGGTCATGCAGAGAAACAACAGGTAAGGTGAGGTGACTAAGCTCATTCTCAGTCACTTAGAAGGGAATGTCCATGTGAGAGGCATTCCCAAGTTTACTTTCAGTAACTCCAGCTGCTAAAATTAAAGCCACATATTTAAAGTACTCAGGGCTTTTTAAAGGCTTTGCCATTTTTTTTTCATCACACTGACTTTGGAAGGAAAGCTAGATAGTGATATTTTCCTTGCTTTCCTGGTAACAAAGCTTGAGAGATGGGGACTTCAGGAAGGAGAAAGTTGTGTCATTGAAGCCAGAAATAGACCTTATTAAATGGAAGGGTTCCACTCAGATGCCTTGCTCACTGAGTTGTGCAATTTCTGTTACACAAATCCTTAGTCTTTGAAGGTCTTCCTATTCTTGCCACTACTAAGAGAAACTGCTTTGAAAGCAAATAATCCCTTTCTGAATTCCCCCATGATAAGGGAAAACCAAAGGGAGCTCAGAAGAATTACGAGCCTCTCTCAGAAATGTACAAAGTCCTCCTAGAAAGGAGAAATCCTTCTTACATCACCCCTAGTATTAGTTATTAATAGCTATGCTACAATAATGCTGAGTAACAAATTGAGCCCAAATTCTATGGCTTAAAGCAGGTCTGTGGATTAGCTATACCTTAGCTCTGCTAAAATGGACTCCAGGCTCTAGGTGTCAGTCACCAGGTTGGATTCAAGTGTGTTCCCATGTCTTCACATTCTCACTAAACCAGAGGCTATTTAGGATAGGCTGTTTTCATAGCAATCACAGGAAACAAAAGGCTAAACACAGACATGTAAGCAAGTTTAAAACCCATGTGTCTGTCGCAGCTGTTAACACTCCACTGGCCAAAACAGGTCACATGGCCAAGCTCAAGTTCAAGAGCTGAGGAAATACGCTCAACCTACCTTGGAGATAAAGTAAGTAGAAGAATAGATGTATAAGGAAGAATATGAAGTATTATGAGCAGTGTCCCAATCTACCTTACCCTCCAAATAGAAGGGTTATTCTCTGGTTTTAAATGGAAGAGTGTTATAACAACAGGGAGTATTTTTCTTTGGACACTGCGGGAAAAAGTATCTAGTAGCTGCTCACCTGACTAGCCTCATTCCATTTATTAAGACTAATGGAGATTGACTGCTTTCATGGCTATTTATTTATACAATTCAGCTAAGTTAAAATGGGGGGAAAGATTTTCTTCAGGCCTTAAAAAGCCTAAAGTTGGGCTGTCCAATATGATAGCCATTTGAATTTGGCTATCTGAATTTAAATTTAAATTAATTAAAATTAAACAAAAACTCAGTTCCTCAGTCACACTAGCTCTATTTAAAGTACTCAATAGCCAAACCAGAGTAATGAGGCAATAGAAAGAAATAAAAGACATCTAAATTTACAATGAAAAAGTTAAAATGTTCCTGTTTGCAGATGACATGATCTTATATATAAAACACCCTAAAGATACCACCAAAAAACTGTTAGAACTAATAAACAAATTTAGTAAAGTTACAGGTCACAAAATCATCATACAAAAATTAGTAGCATTTCTATACACTAACAGTGAACTATTTGAAAGAGAAATCAAGAAAACAGTTTCATTTACAATTGCTACAAAAAAGTAAAATGCTTAGGAATAGATTTAACCAAGGAGGCAAAAGATTTCTATACTGAAAACTATAAACCAACGATTAAAGACACTGAAGACATAAATAAATGGAAGTATGTATGTGTTCATGGATTGAAAGAATTAATATTGTTAAAATGCCCACACTACCCAAAGCAATAGATTCAACACAATACCTATCAAAATATCAATGACATTCTTCATGGATATACGTGTGAAGATAGAGGAAAGGGGCCATGAGCCAAGAAATGTAGGCAGCCTCTAGAAGTTGGAAAGGGTAAGGGAACAAATTCTTCCCTAGAGCCTCCAGAAGGAACACAGATGTGTGGATCTATTTTAGATTTCTTATCTCTAGAACTATAAGACAATAAATGTGTATTGTTGTAAGCCATTAATTTTGTGGTACAGCAGCAATAGGAAACTAATAACATTACCCATTAGAATGCAAGATCTGTGAGGAAGGGACCTAGTCTGTCTCATTCACTATATCTATAGCATCAAATATAATGCCTCTCTAAGGGCAGGTACTCATAATTATTTGAGAATTATTGAGTGTATGGATATAAGGCTAACATAGCCCCCAAAAGACCCTTGTAACAAGACACCTTCCATAATCATGAGCCACATATCCAAAATCTCCACCATCAGAGGTCATACATTTTTTGCTTCTAATTTCCAGAAAATCACTGGAAGAGACATTTTCAGAAAATACTGGAAGAGATATCAGCTTAAATGAGGATAGTATATTGAGTGAGCAGCCACCAACATTAATTTATTAGTGAAACAAATAGAAGAACAGAGTCATGCAGAAAAAGGATAGTGAAGATTTAGAAATATCACATTTTCTAGGTATTAATAGAGGCAGCATGTTGGGTGAGGGAGTAGGAAGGTGGAAGAGACAGGCAGAGGAAGAAAGGAAGGAGGGAAGAGAGAAAGAGCTGAAGCGAAGAAAGAAAGAAGTGGGGGCCAAGATGAGACCAACTATTAATATTTTGTAATAGAAACATCACTAATGATTAACAGATGTATTGCACTTTGAAGTTGCAATTTACCTTCATCTTCTTTATCTTATTTGAACCTCGACCACCCATGTTAAATGAACAAGCATATATTAATCTCATCAGCTTATAGAAATTGAGGCTCAGAGATATTAGCTATTATGCTCAAAGTACTGCAACTACAAAGTGCCTTGTACTCAAATCTCATGACTTGAAACTTAGTTTTCTTTCCCTTATACTAGAAATGACATCATGTGCAAAATTGGGAAGGCACTGGAAAAATCCACCATTTCTGTTTCAAATTCAATTTAGCATTTTCTGCTCAATTTGAGTCAAGGTGTCTGGCAAATTTTAAGTCACAGAAGACAACTGCAAAGAGAAGCGGGCCTCACACAGACTGGCTA
The DNA here is from genome assembly GCA_008750895.1 of Mirza zaza. NCBI lineage: Eukaryota > Metazoa > Chordata > Mammalia > Primates > Cheirogaleidae > Mirza > Mirza zaza. Next base: position 10,365 of record VSMD01042501.1, read on the forward strand.
AAACCACAGACCACACAGTCCTTGTATACACAACCAAACATACTCACATTTCAGAATTTAGAACCACAGCCTTATTTGAAGAGCAAACTGCCTGTTGTGGTATATTTGAAAGAAAAGAAACATGATTTTTTAAAAACAAAATATAAATTTTATATTTGACCAATAAAAAGAAATGGCTATATTTTAAATGATACATAAGTTGCTACATTATAATCTTGACTTTGCTCCTTATCCTGTGGAGCCTAAAATATTTACTCTCTTACCCTTTAAGTAAAACTCTGTCAGTCCCTTTTCTAGGTAAGTTGCCCTGAGAAGGACAAAGGCACACAATGGATGGAGAAGCAGTATGGCACCTGCCATCTTGGTTCGGGTCTGTGGTGAGAGGGAGCAACTCCGAGGGGACTGGCAGCCTGGTGCTTTGCTCTCAAGAAGCTCCCAGTTCACTAGAAGCAGCAGGTTTTGGGCTTGTGAGGGTAGAAAAGCTCTCCAGCAGCTTGGGAGCCTGTACTCTGTCAGAGTTGTGAGGGGAGAAGAAATAAAACCTCCACCTTCCCTTTCCACCAGGCTCCAAATTCGTTCCTCAGGGATTGATTACTGCAGAAATCTGCTCCTTCCTGTTCTGTTCCACAACTTCTTTCCATGGACTTTCCAGTAGGCACTGACACTTTTTCCTCAGAATTACACCTGAGCTATTTTTTTTCATCTAAAAATTTTCCTTCTTTCTGAGATGATCTGGTGACTAATGTCTCTAGTCAGCCATCTTGCCCCACATCCTATTTTCTGACTATGAATTTGACAACTCTAGTACCTCATATAAATGGAATCATATAGTGTTTGCCTTTTTGTGACTGGCTTAGTTCACTTAGCATAATGTCCTTGTTTCATCCATGTTATAAAATGTGTCAGAATTTCCTTCCTTTTTCAGGCTGAATAATATTTCATTAAATGCATATACCATATTTTCTTTATCCATGGATGGATATTTGTGTTGCTTCCACCTTTTAGTTACTATGAATAAGGCTGCTATGAACATGGGAGTTCAGTTAATCTCTTCCAGGACTCGCTTTCAATGACTTTGAGTATCTACCCAGAAGTGGAATTTCTGGATCATTTGGTAATTCTATGTTTAATTTTTTGAGGAGCCACCATACTGTTTTCCATAGCAGCTACAACATTTTCCATTACTACCAATAGTACACAAGGGTTCCAATTTCTCCACATCCTTGCCAATATCTGTTATTTACTGTTTTGTTTAATAGTAGTCATCATAATAAGTATGTGGTGATATCTCATTGTGGTTCTGATTAGCATTTCTCTAATGATGAGTGATGTTGAACATTTTTTCATATATTTGTTGGTCATGTATATATCTTTTTTGGAAAAATGTTCCTTTTCCCATTTTTTAAAAATTGGGTCATTTTTGTATTTTATTACTGTTGTTGTTCAGTTGAGTTTTTGAAGTTTTGTAGTAAAAGTATCTCATGGTCAAAGAGTTTGTGAAAACCTGATTGTGTAGTCACCTTCTTGAAGATGTGCAGTGTATCTACATTGTATTAAAGGCTCTCAGAATGACTACAGTAAAGAACATTGCTAATTCTGTGTAAAACAGTATTTTCTTAATATAACAACAATTTTGAACTGAACATTTATTACCACCTTGAGCCAGTGGGTAGCCAGTGAATACAATTTGTAGAAAGCACTCCTAAGGTGTGTGTTTTGAAAATAAAACAATAGTTCATGAAGAAGCCTTTCCACAATAAAAGGAATGGCTGTTTTAGCAGGCTTCATTATGCTGTGTGTCCCACCTGGAGAAGCTTTTCTCTTTCATTGTCTGTAGATAGTTATTGAGTGCTTATTCAGTGCTAGAGATGTGGAAAAGGTTAAGTTACAGTCACTTCTTTCAAGAATCTCTATGGGAAGGTAAATAATTACAGTAAAGTTTGGTAAAGATGCTGTGATAATGGTAAGCCATACAATCTTAGGTTATTCTGGTCACAAGTAACAGAAATCAAACTAACTTTAAGCAAAATAGGAGAACATGTTATAAGGATACAAAGGTGTCTCCTGAAACTCAAGGGCAGGAATACAGCCAGCTTTGGAAAGACCTGGAAAGCAGCCAGGGTTCCTCATTTCTCCTTTCTATTTTCTGAGGGTCTGCCTAAATTTTCTACTATGCATAATATTATTTTGATGTGACAGCCACAAAGCTCTTTAGTTTATATATTATAGTTGTATGCACTTTTTTTTTTTTAATTTTTTTCAGTTCTGATTCTAAATCCCCAGGAAAGAGAGTGACTATTAACTGTGGCCAGGGTGATGGAGTCGCATATTAAAACATGCCTGGTATGGACCCAACATTCTCTCCAACTTCATCTCTTGTCACTTCCTCTGTACCTTCCATCATTCCAATAATGATCATCTATGGAGGAAACAAAAAAGAATTAAAATGAAAGTTTACTATTGATAAGAGAATTCTGGATAAACTTTTAAAACCTTACCTATATACCAGCAGTCAACAATTATAACATATACTGGAAAAGTACAATACATTAATAGTAATAATAGGGCCGGGTGCGGTGGCTCACACCTGTAATCCTAGCACTCTGGGAGGCCAAGGCGGGTGCATTGCTCGAGGTCAGGAGTTTGAAACCAGCCTGAGCAAGAGTGAGACCCCGTCTCTACTATAAATAGAAAGAAATTAATTGGCCAACTAATATATATAGAAAAAATTAGCCGGGCATGGTGGCGCATGCCTGTAGTCCCAGCTACTCGGGAGGCTGAGGCAGAAGGATTGCTTGAGCCCAGGAGTTTGAGGTTGCTGTGAACGAGGCTGACGCCATGGCACTCACTCTAGGCTGGGCAACAAAGCAAGACTCTGTCTCAAAAAAAATTAGTAATAATAGAAAGATATAATTTAAAGATTATTCTTAACAAAAACCTGCAAGACTGAAAATTTCAAAATTTAAATGACAAGCTATTGAAATAAAAGAGAAAAAAATCTAATTTAGATTTTCTACATATTGAATTCTGAAACTTAGTTACTGATATCCTATGTTCTTCTTTTGTTTACCCTAATTTGGATAAAAAGTGACAGTAGTCATTGAAATGAACCACCCAGCCTCAATGAGACAGACAGCAGATATTCATTTGCGGACTTACACTGTCATCTGCCTCTATATATGTTCACAACTAGAACTAATTGTTAAGGTAATGAATAAGTAAGAGAGGATTTAGGCAATCTCAGGAAAGACAGATTACCTCTCAGAAGCCAGAGAACAATAAATCAAAGTGAAACCCAGGTCTGAGAAGTTGGCAGAGAGAAAATTCGTTCCATAAATAAAATATTTTAGTTAAATACTATTCACCTGTGGAGATCAGTTCTGTCAGTTCCTAATTTGCAATTTGAGGAGAAATTTGTAGATTCAGAAAAGGAAATGTTGGGAACATTATTTTATATATTTCACAGGGAAACATCTTCATATTATGTTTTTTTAGAAAAATTATTCTATGGATAATTTCCCCCCAAAATATTTTATTTTTACTATAGGCATTAGACAATTTTAGCTTAGGCAATAAAAATTCTAAATTGGTTACCTCATTCTTTAAACCTGTTATATTATTGTAGTCTGCTAAATGTATGCTTTTCACTCACACAACTCTTCTTTAAATAGTTTAAATGCAAGAGGTTAGATACTAATATTTTTTCTCTTTTATCCTGTGAAGCTTTAATTCTTTAACCCTGTGAAAGCCTCTTATTTTGTAAAGATGCTAATTTCTTTAAGGATAGTGCTATTTGAATTTCAGGTGCTTAAAGTTTTATTACATTGATTACTGCTGACATTGGAAAATTATCATTTTTGAATCGTAATACAGATAAATAGCTCATTGTTTATATTATTTAGACTCAATATTATTCTTTGGCAAAGTAGAGAATAAAATTAATTAAAAGAAAACTAAGTGACTTTACCCCTTTTTGTTTGAAATTGGGTATATATAGTAAATCCTGTGACTCAGGTCATAACAGCAGAAGTATACATGGTTATTGAAACTCTCCCATTTGATAGTTTTAACAGGGAAGAATATTTTGGCATCATCAAATCTCTTGTAGACTGATTCATGCACTTATTAATCCATTCAACAAAGTAAACTGTCAACTGACTTCTGGCTTTCAGGATTTTTCATCTATGCTTTAAATAAAGGGTCAGCAAACTATGGCCTGTAGGCCAAATCCAGTCAATTCCTTGTTTTTTAAATTAATTTTTATTGGAACTTCACCAACACCACCTCACTCATTCATTTACATATTGTCTCTGGTTGCTTTGGCACTACAACAGAGTTGAGCAGTTGTAACAGAGACTATATGTGTCTAAACACAAATCTATAGCCACTTGCAGAAAAACTGGGGAAAATTCTAGTTTCAGCTCGAAAATGTAAAGATTTTAGAAGTTGTCACTCCTATCCTTACAACACCCATCTTTCATCTGAATAAACTGAACCCATCAGTTCTTCATGGACCCATCAAAGAATTAAGGTTAGAGGGAAAACTGCCATAACAAAATCTGGAGAGGCAGATAAATGCAGAGTGTCACAGTCTAGATTCCTTACCTAGAGCAGAAGCCACTGGTAGAAAAAGTTAAATGGTTATCTTGATTAATTTCTGGAGTCTGAGTGTGGACTATCATGGGGGTAAGAAAATCTTAGAGTTTTTTGGGAGCTCCCACATTTTTATGGATTTTACCTCCAGAAACACCACCAGTGTCAAATGTTGAGAAAGATGCCCTTAAGGCTCTGACAGGGGGAGGAGAAGAGTAACCTTAGTGAAATATGCTCAGAGGGTTCTCCATAACAAAGGCCTCCTTTGCAGGGAAAATGTACCAGAGCTCTATCCCACACAGGGGAAGTATATTCTCCCCCTCTGGCTACCTCTAGACTTCCTTTGTCACCCAAGGTGAATAAGCTAAGAAGCACTTTTGAAGGGTACAACCTAGGGACACAGGTCCAACAAAAGACTGAAATTTAATCATAAAGCAATAGAATTCTTCCCCTCCCTCACCCCTTACTACCACACCAAACAGGAATCTAGGAATCTAGTATAACAGTGGATCACAGCTGAAAGAGCTGCAAGACACAGACTCTCTCTGAGAAGTAATACTTAGGGAAGCCCAAAGTCAATAGGAAAGGCAAATACAAGGATGCAAGAGGATTTTGAATCCTCTGGCAAACATTAAACACAGCCTAACTCCTAGCCAGAGCAACATAAAATATTATACCAAAGGCCTATTTCCTTCCATTTCTATTACCCAATAAATCATGTCCAGCTTTTAACAAAAAAATTAAAAGGCATTCTGAAAGGCAAGAAAGAATGGTCTGAAGAATTTAGGCAAGTGCCAGAGCCACATTCAGATATGACATAGAAGTTAGAATTATTAGACAGGGGATTTAAAATAGCTATGATCAATATGTGAAGAATTTTATTGAAAAAAGTAGACAATGTACAAAAACATGGGTAATGTAAGCAAAGAGATGCACACTCTAAGAAAGAAACAGAAAACAACAGAAATTAAAAGAGCAAAGGGACTGCACTGGGAATAAATAATGTGTTTGATAGGGCAAGGTAGAGAATTAATGAGCTTGAGGATAGAAACTTCAATAGAAACTTTGCAAGTAGAAATGCAAAGAGAAAAACAGAATGAAAAAACTTAACAGGATATTCAAGAGTGGTGGGGCAATTTCAAAATATTTAACATATGTATAATTGGAAAACCAAAAGGAGAAGAAAGAACAGAGAATAAAAATATTTGAAGGAATAAGGCCAAGAATTTTTCAAAATTAATGACAGAAACCAAACCATGGATCCAGGAAGCTCAGAGAACACTAAGCAGGATGAATACTAAAAATATGACCTCATTATATCATGTTCAAACTGCAGAAAATCAAAGAAATGGAATTTTTGAAAGAAAACAGAGGGAAAAATCACCTTATGCACAGAGGAGCAAAAATGGGAATTATAGCATGCTTCCAGTCATAAAGTGTACAAGCAAGAAGAGAATGGAGTGAAATATAAAGTGTTTAAAGAAACACCAATCCAATATCTGAATCCAGAAAAATTATCCTTCAAGACTGAATGAGAAATACTTTTTCAGAAAAACAATTCAGAAATTCATCACTAGTAGACCTGTGCTGCAAGAAATGTTAAGATAATTTCTTCAGGGAGAAGAAAAATGATCAGAAAATGGTCAGAAACTTGATATATGTAAATGAATAAATTAAGACAAAATAAAATAATTTATTTTTATTATTTTTATCAAATTAAAATATTTCTCTTTATTTAATGTAATAGTAGTAAATTTATTGCACGATTATAGCATATGGATAAGTGAACTAAATGACAGCAATGTCATAAGGGATGTGAGGGAAAAATTAGGAATACTCAGTTATAATATACTTATACTGCACCTCAAGCCATATAGTGTTATTTGAAGGTGGATTTTTATTAGTGTATGTATGTATATGTACGTGTGTGTGTGTGTGTGTATATATATATATATATATAAACATAGATACATGTAGCACAAACTCTACAGCAACCACTAACAAATTATAAAAATAAGTATTACTGATATGTTAAGACTGGAGATAAAATGGAATCATATACAATGCTAAATTAAAACTAGAGAAGGCAGAATAAAATAGGGGTAAAGAATAAACAAAAAACAGATACAATCAATACAAAGAAGTTACAAACAGGGTAGATATTAATCTATATCAATAATTGCTTTAAATGCTAATGGTATAAACATACAAATTAAAAGACAAAAATTGTCAGAATGGATTTTTAAAAGACCCAATTATGTATTATCTACAAAAAAACCACTTTAAATGTAAAGACACATATATTAAAAGTAATGGGATGGAGAAATATATATTATGCTAATACTAGTAAAAATATCTGGAGTAGCCATGTTAATTCCAGATAAAATTGATTTCTGAATAAGAAAATTACAAAGAGTAAAGAAAGGCACTACCTAATGATAAAGGAGTAAATTCTCCAAGAAGACATAACAATACTAAACATGTGTATATCTAACAAGAGATTGTCAAAATATATGAGGCAAAAACTGGCAGAACTGAAAGAAAAAATACAGAAATCCAATATTATAGTTGAGACTTCAACACTTTCCCCCAGTAGTAATCACTAAGTCAAGCAGACAGAAAATAGGTAAGGATAGATTGATGTAAAGAGCACTAGCAATTAACTTGATCTAATTGACATTCATAAAATACTCCTTCCAATGACAGCAGAATACATGTTCTTCTCAAACTCATATGAAATACTTACCAAAATGGACCACATTTGAGACCATAAAACACACTTTTAAAATAGAGATCATACTCTAGGTTATATTACTCAGACCAAAATGGAATTTAATGAGAAATCAATATCAAAAAGATAGCTAGAAAATCCCCAAATATTAGGAAATCAAACAAGACATTTCTCAATACTACATAGGTCAAGGAAGATAAGAGAAATTAAAAACTATTTTGAACTAAACAAAAATGAAATACAACTTATCAAAATTTGCAAGATATAGAAAAAGCAGGGCTTAAGGGAAATTTATGGCACTAATTGTACGTATTAGAAAAATATCCAAAATCAATTATCTAAGTAGGCTTTCAGTTTAGGAAATTACATAAAGAAGAGAAATTTAAGCCTAAAGCAAGGATAAGAATAGAAATAATAAAACTACAGCAGAAATCGATGAAATTGAAAACAGGCAAACAATAAAGAATATCAATGAACCTGAAAACTAATTATTTGAAAATATGAAAAATATTGATAAACCACTCCAGGATAACCAAGAAAAAAATGAGAAGTCAATAAATCACCAATGTTATAAATGAAAGAGTCATTATTACTGATACCATGGACATTAAAAAACTAAAGGAATACTATGAACAATTTTATGCACACAAACTTGGTAACTTAGATGGAATCAATTCATCAAAAGACACAAACTACTAAGATCTTTACAAAGGGAGATAGATTATCTGAATAGGCATATATCTTTTAAAGAAATTGAACCAATAATTAGTATCCTCCTAAAAAAGAAAGCACCAGGTCCAGAGGTGTTCATTTGTGAATTTTATCAAACTTTTAAGGAAGAAATGATACTGGTTTTCTATGATCTCTTTCAGAAAATAGATGCAGAGGGAACACTCCCTAACTCATTCTATGAGGCCAGCATTACTCTAATACCAAAACAAAGACATAATGAGAAAGGAAAACTGCAGACCAATATCCCTTATGAATATTGATGCAAATATCCTCAAAATAATCTTATGCAATGTATAAAAGGAATTTAACACCATGAACAAGGGAGATTTATTCTAGCTGTATAAATGTGATTCAATATTCAAAAATCAATCAGTGTAACACATCACATCAACAGACTAATGAAGAAAAATTATATGATTGTATCAATTGATACAGAATTAGAGATTTGATAAAATCCAACACCCAATAATTATTTAAAAAAATCTCTTGGCAAACCAGAAATACAAGGGAACTTCTTCAACTAGGAAAGTAACAACTACAAAAACCCTACAATTAACATTATACTTCAAGGTCATCAAAAATATGAGAATGTGTGAAATTGTCACAAGTTAGGGGATCCTAAGGGGACATACCAACTAAATGTAATATGGTATCCTGGAATGAAAAAAGGATATTAGGTACAAAATAAGAAAATATGAATAAACTATGAACTTTAATTAATAATAATGTATCAATATTGGTTCAAAAATTGTAACAAATATACCATACTGATATAATATATTAACGATAGGGGAAACTAGGTGTCCAGTATATGGGAACTTTCTGTACTCTCTTCACAATTTCTTGTAAATATATAACTGTTCTAAAATAAAAAGTTTAAAAAAACTTTGCTGACCCTACTTCAAGTGAAAGAGAAATTGAAGTGATTGGTTTGCATATATTTTTGTGGGAGGATAAAATATAGTGACTTTGTTGGAGGATGATAACAAGAGGTTTTCAGATTATTCCCAATGATTGAAAAGTCAGTTTAAGCACTGATTACTATTTGTGGAAAATTAACTGTATTTCTTTCGGCATGGGAAGACAGCATATTGCATGGCATAGAAAATTGGAAAGAAATATGCAAAATATTGGGATGTTCAACCCAAAATGGTTACTTGCTAATATTTGTTAGGGATTTGTTACATATATTCTTTGCTTTTAAAATTGCAATTTAAATTCCCAATTGTTATGTTTACTTCTACTTAAAAATGGAAGTGTTTGTTTATAAAAATGAATTCTTATCAAGAAATGGAATTAAATGTGAATAAAGGACCCTTCTGATAAAAGACAAAAATTGGGTAAAAATACCTATTGCATGAAGTAAAAGCAATGGAAAATTCATTGCATTTTTGAAGCAACCCCCACAGAGTTAATTCCTTCATGGTGCTGAAAGCTTTTGCTTTGAAATTCATTTTATTGACCTAAAGCTTAAACTGCAGGGTGACTCAAAGGATAATTGACAGGAGGGAGAGAACATCATGCTAGCATTGTCACGTGTACCCTCACTTGGTTCCTTGTTAAAAGATGCATTATGTAAATGTATCCCCCACTGAATTTTGCTAGCAATTTTTTTTGTTCCTGGTAAAGTATTACCTATGTTTGTCAAGGAGGAAGGGAAGAACCCACTCTTTCAAATGGTTCAGTGATTATGTCCCCACATTTTAATTTCTGCCTGAAATTCAAGCCCACATAAAAATTTCAAAACCTAAAGGTACTTTTACTTTGTTCCTGAGTTATATGTATAACGTGGTTTAGGAAAAATAAAGCATATCTAGAATCAGAAAATTGATGTAATTAGACTCTGAAACATGTTTTTTTTAACTGAAATTCTTTTCTAAAGTTACGTTGTAGTGTAGTAATATACCTACAAAATCAATTTTCATCACATGAGCCAAAAAAATGAACAATTATCTGTCCAGTTATGTATATGTCAACCAAAACATATACAGACATAGCTAGTTTTATTGTGATTCACTTTACTGTGCTTTGCAGATACTGTGTTTTTTACAAGTTGAAGGTCTGTGACAACCCTATGTTGAGCAAGTGTGTAGGTACCATTCTTCCAATAGTATGTGCTCACCTCATGTCTCTGTGTTACATTTTGGTAATTGTCACAATACTTCCAACATTTTTGTTATTATTATATCTGCTATGATGATCTGTGATCAGTGATCTTTGATGTTATTATTGTATTTGTTTTGGAGTACCACAAACTGCTCCCATATAAGACAATGAACTTAATCAATGTTATGCATGCTCTTACTGCTCCACTGACCTGTCATTCCCCATCTTCCTTTCCCTCCTCAGGCTTTTCTATTCACTGAGACACAACAATATTGAAATCAGTCCAATTAACCCAAGAATGGCCTCTATGTGTTCAAGTGAGAGAAAGACTCACATATCTCTCACTTCAAATCAAAAGCTAGAAATGACTAAACTTAGTGAGGAAGGCATGTCAGAAAGACAGGCTGAAAGCTAGGCCTCTTGTACCAAACAATCAGTCAATTGCAAATGCAAAGGAAAAGATTTTGAAGGAAATTAAAAGTGCTATGCAAATAAACACACAAATGATAAGAAAACAAAACAGCCTTATTGCTGATACAGAGAAAGTTTTAGTGGTCTGGATAGAAGATCAAACCAGCCACAACATTCCCTTAAGCCAAAGCCTAATCCAGAGCAAGGCCCTAACTCTCTTCACTTCTGTGAAGGCTGACAGAGGTGAGGAAGCTGCAGAAAATAGTCAGAAGCTAGGAGAAACTGGTTCTTGAGGTTTAAGGAAAGAAGCTTGTATCCATAACATAACATTGCAAAGTGAAGGAACAAGTGCTGATGCAGACATTATAACAAGTTATCCAGAAGACCTAGCTAAGATTATTGATAAAGGTGGCTACACTAAACAACAGATTTTCAATGTAGACAAAACAGCCTTATATTGAAAGAAGACACAGTGTAGAACTTTCATAGCTAGAAAGAAGTAGTCAATGAACACCAGGCTTCAAAGCTTCAAAGGACAGGCTAACTCTTTTGTTAGTGGCTAATGCATCTGATGACTTTATGTTGAAGCCAATGCTCATTTGCCATTCCCCAAATCCTAGGGCTTTAAAGAATTATGTTAAATCTACTCTGCCCATGCTCTATCAATGGAACAACAAAACCCGGATGATAGCATATCTGTTTACAGCATGGTTTACTGAATATTTTAAGCCCACTGTTAAGACCTACTGCTCAGGGGAAAAAAGATTCCTTTCAAAATATCACTGCTCATTGACAATGCACCTGGTCACCCAAGAGCTCTGATGGAGATGTACAAGGAGATTAATGTTGTTTCTATGTCTGCTAACCAAACATCTATTTTGCAGTTCATTGATCAAGGAGTAATTTCAACTTTCAAGTCTTATTCAAGAATGCTACAGGTGCCATAAATAGTGATTTCTCTGATGGATCCTGACACAGCAAATTGAAAACCTTTTGTAAAGCATTCACCATTCTAGATGCCATTAAGAACATTTGTGATTCATGGGAGGAAGTCAAATATCAACATTAACAGGAGTTTTGAAGAAGTTGAATCCAGCCCTCGTGGATGACTTTGAGGAGTTCAAGACTTCAGAGGAGGAAGTAACAGCAGATGTGGTGAAAATATTAATAACAAAAAAACTAAAATTAGAAATGGAGCCTGAAGATGTTACTGAATTGCTGCAATCTCATAATAAAACTTGAATGGATGAGGAGTTGCTTCTTACGGATTAGCAAAGAAAGTGGTTTCTTAATATGGAATCTACTCCTGGTGAAGATGCTGTGAAAATTGTTGAAATGACAACAAAGGATTTAGAATAGTACATAAACTTAGTTGATACAGCAGTGGTAAGGTTTGAAAGGATTGACTCCAGTTGTAAAAGAAGCTGTAAAGGGAGGTTTAATGTTGTAAATGTGGTACGTAGATTTTCCTTCTTGTGATATAATTAATATGTATGGGGAATAGAGGGCTGTGATTAATATGTTAAATCCTATTAGGATTATAGTAAAGTTAGATCATGCAAATGATGCTATAGTAACAAATAGTTCCCCAATTAGGTCAATGGTTGGTGGTGAAGTTAAATTGGTTAGGCTGGCTAGTAATCATCATGTTGCCATTAGAGGGAGTAGCATTTGAAAGCCTCATGCTAGTAATATGGTTTGGCTGTGAATTGTGGGTAAAATGCTATCAAACAACATTGAATACTACAGAGAAGTCATTCATGAAAGGAAGAGTCAATTGATGTGGCAAACTTCATTATTGTCTTATTTTAGGAAACTTCCACAGCCACCCCAATCTTCAGCAACCATCACCCTAATCAGCCAGCAGCTATGAACATCAAGACAAGACCTTCCATTAGCAAAAAGTGTTCACTCTCTGAAGACTCAGCTGATTGCATTTTTTTAGCAATAAACTATTTTTTTTTTGAGACAGAGTCTCACTTTATTGCCCAGGCTAGAGTGAGTGCCGTGGCATCAGCCTAGCTCACAGCAACCTCAAACTCCTGGGCTCAAGCAATCCTTCTGCCTCAGCCTCCCGAGTAGCTGGGACTACAGGCACGCGCCACCATGCCCGGCTAATTTTTTCTATATATATTAGTTGGCCAATTAATTTCTTTCTATTTATAGTAGAGATGGGGTCTCGCTCTTGCTCAGGCTGGTCTCGAACTCCTGAGCTCAAATGATCCGCCCACCTCGGCCTCCCAGAGAGCTAGGATTACAGGCTTGAGCCACCGCGCCCGGCCGCAATAAAGTATTTTTAAATTAAGGTATGTACATTATTTTTAAAGATATACTGCTATTGCACACTTAATAACACTGTAATATAGTGTAAACATAACTTTTATATGGAAACCAAAAGATTTATGTGTCTTGCTTTATTTGTGATATTCGTTTTATTGAAGTGTTCTAGAACCTAACCTGCAATATCTCCGAGGTATAGCTTTACAAATCACAGATACAGATACGTGAAAAGTTGAATGTAGCAACAGCATGTTAGGGTATTCATTAATTAGCATCCAGATTACTCTTCAATTTAACACTGTGGAAATTATAGGGAAATGCAATGGTTTTAGATCTTTGATGGGGTGGTTAAAGTATTTCTCCATGAAACAGATTATTCCTATGAATAGTTGTTATAAGGCATAGGAGGAAGCATCACTGGTAGAAGAAAACAAAAAGTAGTGGACTTTTATAAAAAATAGAAAAAATGATGAATAAATGATAAATAGTTATGGTTTACTTTTGAGCTGGTTATCCATACTTTAATATCAGCCTTTACTAATATGAGTCCATCAACATTTTATTCTGTGTTTTAAGGCCATAGAGAAAACTCAATTAATACAGATGGATACATAAAAACTAGTTGAAAAAAATGCACTATATCCTTAGGTTTTAGAGATAAAAGATTACCTTTTGGTTCTCTATTTGTGGTGTGGTTTTTTGGCATTAAGGAAAAAAATAGAATCTTGTTTTACAGTCTTAAAATCTTTCCAATTTGCTCTTTTAGTATGCATTAAATGCATTGCTCTACAATGCATTTGTAGAGAAAGTGACTTGAGCAAAATAAAGTTGGTGGACCTTAACCTCAAACTGATGTTTAACCTGTGTTCTCCAGATGGCAGAGCTATCCTGCAGCCCCATTTCTTTTAAACCTGAGTATGCTCCATGTAAAATAGCTAGCTATAAATGAATCAGAATTGTGTTATTCTAGGATGTATACGTTTTGGGGGGAAGACTTGAAAATTAAAATCTCAAATAGGTGGGAGGGGGAGGAGGGGATGGGTATATACAAACACAACGAGTAAGATGTGCAAAGTTTGGGGGATGGACACGCTTGAAGCTCTGACTTGAGGTGGGAGAGGGGCATGGGCAATATACGTAACCTTAACACTTGTACCCCCATAATATGCTAAAATAAAAAAAAGGAAAAAAAACAAAAAAAACTCAAATAAAACTTTTGTCAGTTTCATTTATGTTTGAGCAGTAAAATAATTTGAAATGCTTTCTTATAGCAAAAGGGTGATTAAACCTCTTTATCTTTGCTTTTTAAAAAGAGGGATTTGACTAAATGTAGGTCCATGTCTAGTGTCAAAATTTAGTCATGCAAGGAAGGAAGGACTTATTAACCAGAGGTAATAGATTCAGGCGTTAGTGTCTCATAGCTCTGGAGTTGAGCCATTATGTCCTCCCTGGGCAAGCTTCTTCCCCTCATTGCTCGGCTCATTAGTATGCAGCTGGAAAATACCAGCGCAGAGCATGCCAAGGCAGACAAAGAAACGACTCAAGGGAGATTTAAACTCCATGACTATACATATTCCCATAAAGTTTAAAGAACATAACTACTCACAGCAGGGTAAAACCCCACAGTTTTCTTTCAGTGAAACAATCCACATTACCCCTGTGGCTAAAATGATGGGAAAATGAATTTGAAAATATCTGCAGAATGGTGCTTATCATCTTTGGTCAAGAAATAATAGCAGGAGCCCCTTCCATTTTCCTAGACATATAGCTTGCTCCTGATACAAAGAGGCCTAGTGAGGTTGTGATTGCAACCTTGCACTGGGAAAGCCTGGGTCTTTGGCTTATATTCACATTTCTTAATCACAAACTGTTTGTGTGTAGTGAAAGGAAAGCAGAAGACAGTGGCCATTATCAGAACAGTTAAATTCTCAGAACCGAGTTTGCATCATTTATCTCAATATTTTGAGAAAACAATATTATCTTTTTTTGAAACTTCCTACCACTAACAATGACAGTTATTGTGTATTGAGTGCTGCTATTTGCTAGCTTGGGTGCTAATGGGATTTATGTATATTATTCACCTATCCCTCACAAAATGCTAACAGGAAGTTAATATTATAGTATGCATTTTGCAGATGAGGAAACAGAGGCTCACAGAGGTTAAAATTCTTTGTCACATGTTTTACAGTTAAAAAGTGGCAGATTCTTAGTAAATCCCAGCTGTGTGTGTGTGTGTGTGTGTGTGTGTGTGTGTGTGTGTGTATGGGCATCCAACATTCTTTATTTTACAGCTTTACCTAGTTGCCTAAATTCTCCACATTTCTCCAAGTATATGCACATCTGTGCAATAATAGAAAATGCTTTTGTTCTAGCTCGGTCAAGTTAAAACATGCTGGTCTGGACAACTAATTTGTTATAGCTTGGCAGTGGTAGTAGCATCACTGAAATTCTGAAATACTGATTGAAATGACTGGAAATAACCTCTGGAAAAGCGGTTCAATTGACTTTTGTGATATCATGGTCTCATTTTTGAAAATAATTTTGCGTTAAACCTTTTGCAATGTAACTTGTATTGTTCCGACTAAACAATGAGCACAACCATGACTCGTCTTCTTCTATTTCCTTTCTTTAAAATGACTCTAGATTTGTTTATTTCTCTGACTTACAAAGAGAAAGGGAAGAAAGTATTTTTATTGGAGCTCAACTCAATAATATAGAAATAAGTGAATGATACAAATATGAATCAATAGGCCCGAGTGCCTTATTGGAGCAATAAGCAAATAATTTCCAATTTAATAGAAAAGAAACTTTGATTTTAATTATCCAAGTTCATGACTAGGCTATTTTGATCAAATTTACCAAATTTGCTCTTTATTTTGCTAGTAGCATTATTAGAGATGGTATCAATAGAAAACTTGGGGCAGCTATAAAAGTAGCACTAAGATATATACGACAAGTTAATGTAGAGACATTCCTTCCTTTCTTCATTGTGTGTGTGTGTGTGTGTGTGTGTGTGTGTATAGAGAGAGGGAGGGAGAGAGAGAGAGAGAGAAAGAAAGAGAGAGAGAGACAATGTTAAATAATATTAGGTGCTTTGTAAATAAATAAGTCAGAAGTCAGGAAAGACTTAGTCTTTCATAGTCTCTTAAATTTGATCAAATTTCTGTCTTTCTCTCTCTCTCTCTTTCTCTCTCTCCCTCTCTCTCTCTCTATATATATACACACACATATGTATATATGCACCTCCCTGTGTCAGAATGTAAACTCCATGAGGATAGGGATTTTTTGGTTTTATTAACTAGTACAGCCTCAGCATCTAAAACAGTGCCTGGCACACAGAAGGTATTCAATAATATATGACGAATGAAGAAAGGAAGGAATGTCTCTACATTAACTTGTCGTATATATCTTAGTGCTACTTTTATGGCTGCCCCAAGTTTTCTATTGATACCATCTCTAATAATGCTACTAGCAAAATAAAGAGAAAATTTGGTAAATTTGATCAAAGAGACTATGATTGACTTAAATTTGATTTAAATTTGACTTAAATTTGATCAAAAAGACTATGAGAAACTATGAATGTTGAAGATGGGAATAATTTTAGATAGAGTAGTGTGGTAGTTTTAAAACATGTCCACAAATTCGTTGACACATCTCTGGAGAGAAGAATCCCTTGAATTTGGGATAGTCTTCATGACTTACTTGTAACCAATAGAATTCAGTGCATGTGAAGTTATATGATTTTTGAGGGGAGGTCACAAAAGACAATGCAGCTTACAATAGAGGCACAAGGGTTTTTTCAAATGCATCCTAGGAGGTGATAGAGCCCACCCCGTCCTTGAGAATCACTGGTCTAGAAATTCTATTCACTTGAATATATTGTAGCTGATTTCTTCTTGACTTGAAAGAAGAGAGTTGACTTTTACCCACTTAGAGCAATAATATGATGGCTAGATGTTCCTTTCTATTAATATTTATGTAGCTGGAAATCCAAGGAATGGAGAATGAAAAGAGCCTACATAGGACAGCCTATGGTTAGTTCT
The DNA here is from genome assembly GCA_008750895.1 of Mirza zaza. Taxonomy (NCBI): domain Eukaryota; kingdom Metazoa; phylum Chordata; class Mammalia; order Primates; family Cheirogaleidae; genus Mirza; species Mirza zaza. Next base: position 27,261 of record VSMD01042501.1, read on the forward strand.
TAGGGGAAACTTGGGTGCTATATCATTTTAATCATACGTTGTTAAATATTCAGGACTTCCTCCATCTGCTCAGAGGTCTATTCCACTCCCATGGGGTTTGGCTCATTCTCCAGACACAGATGTGTACCTTGAAAGTTGTCAAGTCCCAATGTCACTTTCTTCTTTCCACCTACAGCCAGAAAAACAGAATTTGCTCTATGTATATAAAGTATGAAAGGTTTGAAAGGTTTTAAAAGAGGAACTCAGAAGCTTATATAAACTTTGGAAGTTCTGGGGGAGCAAAGTTCAGGGAAAGGGATAGCAAAAATTTCAGGATGAAGCACCTAAGCAGGTGCTTCTTAAGAACTAACTTATAAACTGCTGCAACTCAAAGAATCTCTGGAAGATGCCAATAAACATTTTAATCTACAATAGTGAGGTGAGAGATTCTCAAGGGCTCCCCTGGAAACTCTGTCAATTTAGTGTTTGTTTATACATTTCTCCAAATCTCCCAAATCTCACCTGGGTGCCTCTTTTTGGCAGACTTAACCTGGAAACCAAACACAGAGGAGGTGTTCTGGGAAATTTAGTGTCTATATTCTCCTCTGTAATGTACCAGGAGAACTTAGAAGGGGGTGATGATGAAGACAGGTTGACAACAGACAATCCAGCCCACTTTCTTCATAGAGTCTTCATGATGTTTAAATGAAATGAAGCATGTAAAATTTTGAAATAAAATGCAATGGAATAAATGTTATCTGTCATTAGTATTAGTATATTCTCATTGGCATTTGTATTACTGAGGAGTAAGATTATATGATCCTGTTATATTATGATTTCTACTTCTTTACTTGGAAGTAGATATTTTGGCCAAAAACTCAAATTCCTTCTCTTTAAGAATTATACATTTCTTTTTAAGCCCAGATTAAGGTTCTTTTCCAGAAGAGGATTATGATATATATATATATATATATATACACACACACACGCACACACACACACATGCACACACACACTAAACGTGACTCTCACAGGAAATTAAAATGCCATCATCTAAAACTCTAAGCTGATATAGCTTAGGACTTTGCATACTAATTCAAAGACATGAAAACCTTTCAAGAGTTTACAAAAAGAGAGGCAGTTGGAAAATTATAATTGGAAAATTGGAATAGCACTTTACTGACATAGAAAATATTTTCTAGCATCACCCTCAAACTAGCAAATATGTATTTATTATTATAAAGTATTTAAACTGTTTTAGGAATTGTATTTCTTTCTTTAAGTTTGGGAAATAAAACTGAAGAAACACAAACAAGTTTTACTTTTCAGTTGTAAAGGAGATTATGATGAATTAATAGGTCATCTATCTAAATCTAGACACTTTTTTATGCTTGAAAACATATTTTATATTTCTCCATTTACATGAGGTAAGCACTAACTGTGGCTTTAATTGGAGCTTTTAGAATGGTTCAGTGAACACTTCATACATAATTTAAGAGTATTCACATAATCAAGCTTTGCACCAGAACTGTTCCCTCTTGTGCTAACAAGGGCATGATCTGACATTTGGTTTGGAAAATATGACCAGAATGGTCAACACAATGTTGCCACTTTTGCTCTTTTCAATTGTTGTGTTACTCTCTTTTCAGTATTCAAAGCAACTATAAAATAAAATAAATGAAGACAGTTCGAGAGAGGAAACACTTTCACTCCAGTATATGAAAGCTGAGTAATGTTTTCCCTTAAGGCAGTCTCTTGCACAAATGTTCCATGTCTTTAATGGGTGGAAAACATGGACTAGATTTTGTCAGTCTTCCGGGATTAAAAAAACTTCAACTTTCCTATCACTCCATCTGCATCAAGATAGTCTTAAAGATTATTGTGTAGGATGGCCAAAGAGTACTTTGATGTTTCTTTTTCATCTTGGAAAAGAATCTATATTTGATATAATATAAAGTAAAAAGTGATGCAAAATGCTGTATTTATTTAAAAAACTCTTTGAAAAATATGGGAACTTAACATTGCTCATTCAAATACAGAAACACCACTTCAAGAGAACTATATTCTAAAGCTGATTTCACAAATAATACTTATTTCAGGTTGGTGGTTACCGGTAGAGCTAAAGAAGGTGATGCCTGTGAAAAGAGACAGGGAGAAAGCTTCACTTGTTTGGGTAATGATGAGTTTCTTAGGCTGGGTCATTGGTGCATGTGTGAGGTTCATGTAGGTTGATAGGGTTTTTTTGGTTTGTTTATTTTTGTTTTTTGCAAACAGATGTCCAATTGTTCCAGAACCATTTGTTGAAAAGACTATTCTTCCTCCATTGAACTGCATTTTCCCTTTGCAAAAAAATAAGTTAGGTATATTTGTGTTGTTTCATTTTTAGGTTCTCATTCTGCACCACCAATCTATGTTTCTACTTCTTTGCCAATAAATACCACACTGTTTTGCTTCCTGCAGCTACAAGGTTTATTCTTCCTTTTCAAGATTTGTTTAGCTAATCTACTGATTGTGTTTTGCCATATCAATTTTACAATAAGCTTGCATATATCTACAAAAAAATTTTGCTGGGATTTATAGGAATTGCTTTAAACCTATAGATCAATTTGGGGAGAATTGATACTCTACTCTGCTGAGTCTTCTAATCCATGGATACAGTATTTCTGACTTTAAATTTTTGAGGGAAAATATTTACAACCTAGGATTCTATGTCCAGTTATATAGTAGAATAAAAAGAAAATTTTACGATATGAAAAGTCTCAAGAAAATTTATGTATTATGCCTCATTTCTCAGGGTATGGTCCAACAAAATGAGGGGAAAGAAGAAATAGTTTCCACAAAATAGATTATTCAGCATGGAAAGAAGTAAAGGGAATACCAGAATAATAATAAAGGAATATATCAGGATAATAGCTATGCCCCAGGAGCAGAGGGAAACCACTCCTGCTTAGAGCAGGTCAGAAGACAGCAGAGTGATTTCTTTAAAATGATTAAATTCATAGAATGACTGCATCATCATCATGTATTAAGGTGTGATTTACAGAATTGATAGAGAGTTTTAGGTTGAATTAATAATAATAATATAGAAAAAACAAAGCAAACAAAAAGCTAGATCATCATTACTTCCAAAGGAAAAAAAGGGGAACTTTGCCACATTATCATTTATAGTTATGTAGTGAAAAAGCTTTTTATAATGATGATAATACAAACACTTAATAGTAAGCTAAAGAAAATTAAACAACTTTAGTGTACATGTGTGTAGTAGATACAGGGCATAAGAGTGACATACTATAACACTGAAGAAATCAACAAGAAAAAAATCCACATTATTTAGAAGTATAGAGGTATATTCTGAAAGAATCAGGAAGTATGATGCTCCAGCTTTTTTCTTTTTGCACAAAATTGCTTTGGCAACTTGGGACATTTTGTGATTCCATATGAATTTTAGTGTTGTTTTTTTATATTTGTGTGAAAAATGTCATTGGGATTTTGATAGATAGTGATTACACTGAATCTGTAGATTGCTTTGAGTAGTATGGACATTTTACAAATATACATTTTTCCAGTCCATGAACACAGGATGTCTTTCCATTTATTTGTGTCTTCTTTAATTTCTTTCATCAATGTTTTATAGTTTTCAACATTTATGAAAACAAGGATGAACCTGGAGGATGTTATGCTAAATGAAATAAACCAGACACAGAAAGAGAAATACTACATGATCCCATTTATATGAGAAATCTAGAACAGTCAAACTGATAGAAGCAGAGAGTAGAATGGTGGTTGCCAAGAGTTAGGGAGAGGGAATAATGGGGAGGTATTAGTCAAAGGGTACAAAGTTTCAGTTATGCAGACTGAGTATGTTCCAGAGATCTATTGTACATACTTAAAAATACTATATTGTATACTTAAAAATATGTTAAGAGGGTAGATCTTATGCTAAGTGGTTCTACCACAAAGTAAATAAATAAAGAGGATAGGAGGAAATTTTTGGAGGTGATGGACAAACTGTTTATGATATTGATTGTGGTGATGGCTTCACTGGCATTTACTTATTTTCAAACTCATGAAGTTGTATACATTCAGTATGTACAGCTAATTTTTTATGTCAATCATACCTCAATAAAGTGATTTTTAAAAAAAGGAATAAAGAAGTAAATGCACGCTGTTCTCCATCTGATTCTAAGTGATAACAACACTAAGAAGAAATGTGTAATAATACTCTTTACATTAAAGAGCTTGTAATTTTCATTGCTACTCTTTCAGATTTACTTATAATTTTCATCAGAACCTAAATAATACTCTCTTAAACCATCTACCAGAACAAAACAAAACAACAATAACAAAAAAAAAAAAAAAAAAAAAAAAAAAAAAAAAAAAAAAAACACAAAAAATCAGCTAGAGTTGAAAGTTGCTTCTGGGAGGGGAAAATAGGGTGGTGGTAAAAGAGTAGGTTTCATAAAATAATAGAATATAAGTATTTGATTATAAAGTATGTGAATGTATAAATTTGATAAAAATTTGAAAGTATAAAAAAGTATATCTTTTTTGTTCATTATATTCCTTGTTTATAACGTCTTGTTCCTTGATTTCTGAGGTAGTTGAGCATTTTTAGTAGCGTCCACTGAAAGTGACTCTGTGCTGTGTCAGGTAACTGGTTTTGGCTAATGGAACAATAATAAATTTGAAAAAGCATCTGTGTATTTCCATTTCTGCTCTTTTCTGGCACCAGCTATTGGTTATTTCTCTTGACTTTCCATCATGTCGTCTTATTTCTTATGGGTTTGTGATATCTTTTTTGCAAGTTCATATTTGTGTGAACTTTTTCTGAGAATATTTTGAGAACTGGGTAGAAGTTATGTTCTTCCAGGGATGATTTTTATTTTATTTTTTTCTGCCAGGAACCTGTGAACATTACCACCTAAGACAACACTAATATAATTCTTTGGCTTAAGGTTTTTTGGACCACCCTAAAAATATAATCTAAGGCTCCAAACACATCTTAGGGGACATTCTATTTATCCCTCTATCCAGATCCAAGGGTTAGAGGCAGAATAGTTTCCTTGTTGTCTCCTTTTGTGAGGAATATTTTAAAATCTTTCACTGAGGGTATAACCCTTGGGGCCCTGGATATATTCAACAACATCCAATTGATTCCACCTGTTTCATGAACCTTCAGCTTTACCTACACATGCCATGTGACTGAAGTTGCAGGGCAAGCAGTGGCTTGAGAGATTGCTTACATCTCTAGAGTACTTATTTTACTTTATTTTTGACCTCTGAGGATTCCTCTTGCTTTTCTGCTGACTCATTCACATATTTTCAAAGATTTAAAAATCTATTTTATCCATTTTTTTGGTGATTTTATTGCTAGAGTTTTTTTCTGGTTATCTATATTGTGCCCCTGCTCTATTTTTCAGAAAAAGAATTCCAAAGAGATTATGTGTAGACCTCAAAGTGATCTTGATCAATACTTGAAGATGTATTGAATAACATTAGCCCCTTCTTTTATAATTCTAATTCCTAGGAGAATAATTTCAGAAAGACATTGACTATTTCCAAAGTCAGTTTTTCCAGTGATACAAACACAACTACTCTGTCGTCAAGAGACTTCTTCACTAGCACCTAGCTTTAGTGAGGGGTGAAAGCTTCTTTGAATGAAAAAGTGTTAATATATTACCTATCTAATTTTTAACATCAATTATAGAACTGCTGTAATCTTAAATATTATGTGAGACTCAAAAACTGTGGCAATGGATCTGATAAAATATATTTTTTAAAAGGGCCAATTAAGTACATAAAAAAGTCAGAATTAACTTTATTATTACATGCTTATTGAGAATACTGGAATATTCTTTTCAGCTCTGGGTGAGAATGCTCAATTTTCCACATACTTGAAAACACAGGATTTGTATCCTCTTACTGGATAAAACTAATGGGTCTTCGATGTAAAATGGCAATCTATGGAATTTAAAGCTCTGAACAATGACTTCGGGATTGTATGACATTCTCCTTTAGTAACTGAATAATTTCATAAAACATCTGGCCTTATATAGAGTCAGGAGATGTCTTACTATAGTCAGCATGTATGCGCCTGCTGATATTTTTTGTTTTGTTTTTAAATCATATTTAACTCTTGTCTTCATAAAACATCTAGCCTTATATAGAGTCAGGAGATGTCTTACTATAGTCAGCATGTATGCCCCTGCTGATAATTTTCGTTTTGTTTTTAAATCATATTTAACTCTTGTCGACATATAAAACAAAATAAGAGTGCGACTGAGAGACCAGTTCAAAGTTTGAGTTCTAGAGTCTGTTCACTTGAATTGAACCCCAGATTTGTTACTGCTAGCTATATGAACATGGGAAAATTATTCAACTTCTCTGAGGCTCAGATATCTGAAATATTTATGAATTTGTCAAGTTATCAACTTTAAAATAAAATGCGATTAAGGAAGAAGTCCAAAATTTCCTTGAATCTAGTATGTCAACAGATTACCTTGATATTTTTCTTCATACAGAGAAAATAAAGTTAGCATAAAGGAGAACAATTTTTACCTTTACCCTAAAGATTAATTATCAAATAAACTGGACAAACATATCTATATTGTTTTCAAAGGCCCTTATAAATTTATACATTAATTATATATAAGAATGTTTTTCTGTTTGTTAAATCCCCTCCCCTTTGTCGACTTAGATTTTCCCTCACAGAATCATTCATAAATTATTTATATACTCTCTAAAAATGATTCATAGCTCAAGTGGTATGATTCTCAATCTTGGGCAAGAATGCTATACAAGTCTAAATAACGGGGCTCCCTTCACAATGAGACTTTTTCACTATCCCAACAGCTAGCATTTTCTAAGTTTGCAAACTTTTTGTAACTAAACACAGGTTGTGTGACAGCTTCTATTATGGCTGGTTGTAGGGGAAATTTGCCAATAATAGCTCTTATATGCCCCTCCTTCTTAGGAGCTATGCCAATGTTTGATCACAGCTGTGAGCGATTTGAGTCAAAAAGGAAGATGATTAATTGGGGGAACCAAGTCATGGAGCATTGGGTGCCTGCCAGACAATTGATGAAGGACTTGGATTAATACCTGGGAATCATAGCTTTATCTAATGCTTATAAAACCCAAGGCATAAAATATGTAATATATGACATGTTCCCTGGCTGCAATGATCCTTCCTGGCAAAAAAAAAAAAAAAAAAAAAAAAAAAAAAAAAAAAAAAAAGAATGTATTAAGACCTGTTTAAGTAGCCTTTACTCAGCATGACTGACTTTTATTGTAGCAAGTGTGATGTCCCTCTGTGAGACAACTCCAATGAAAATTGGATTTGGACCTTACTTGATAATAGATACTAATAAACTCTTTATTTTTTAATGAGACATACTTTTGAAAAAAAATCTACCCTTATAAAATATTAGAGTGAGGTGAACACTATTAAAAATTCCCAAAATTGTTGAATCATTTGGCAGGTGAAGTACTTGTTTTGCAACTATAGAGATTAACCCAAAACTCATTTTTGGGTTAATCCCCCAAATGGTCCCCCATAATGGTCCCCCATAATGGTCCCATGAAACATTACAAAGTTAAATTTTTTTCCAGCTCTTCTTAATTCTCCATTTGAATTACACTCTGCAAATGCTGGATAGATTTTACTGCAATCCAGATGTCAGATATAGCCTAGAAAAGTTTGTTTAATCCTCAATTTCATGTTTTGTAGAAAGTGCAATATCATTTCCTAAATTTCTGCACATTCCAGGAGAGGTCATAATCTCTTGATCATCTCTGGCTCTACTTTTCTGTTTATTCTGAATTAGTACATAGTATTAAAATGTTTTACCATCCAATATATTCTGCATGGCGTCATTCTTTCATTTGTTCATTTACCAATTATTCATTGAGGCCCTACTATTGTTAGACTACACTATGTGTGAGGAACTGGGCTGGTTGTAGGAGAAATAATAGGCTAATATGGGGAGGAGACATTTGTTAAATAATCACACAAATAAGTAAAACATTATGAATGATAAATATTATGATGGGGAAAGTATGGTGGTACAAAAACATATGAGTAGATTTTATCTAGCCTAGGAGGTTAGAGACAACATCCCTGGAAAAATGACCATTAATATGCTATCCAAAAGAATTATAGTAGTTAAGTAAGCTATAGGATATGATAAGAGAGTTCCATGCATAGGAAACAATAATATGCAAAGGCCCTGTGGTGTAAAGGAAATCATACAGGAAGGTCATTGTAGCTGAAGTGAACAAACCAAGAGGGACTGTGGTGCAAAATGATGCCAGAGAAAATGGCAATGTCAGATAAGAAATTGTAGGCCAGGTTATGAATTGTGGTCAGTATCTAAATAACAATGAAAATCCACTGATGTAATAGGGGTATGACATAATTAGGTTTATATTTCAAAACAGCACCCTGGATACTCCAATTTGGAAAGTGAGTAGATAAGCCAAGAGTTTAAGTCAGAGGCTAGTTAGGAGTCTATTGCTATAGGCCACTTGAGGGTTGGCGATAGCTTAGGCTAGGGTAATAGCAATAGATGTAGAAGATTCAACATACATTTGGGAAGTAAAATTGATAGCTTTGTGATGAATTGGATATGAGGTTTGAATTTAGGGAAGAGCCATGGATTACATCTAAGCTTCTTCCTTGTGTAAGTGGTTGGATGGTGGTGCCATTTACTCTACAATTTAAGAGGATCAAGTAGGAAGATCATGAATTTGATTTTTGACATGGATTTGAGGCATCTATAGAGAGATGGCATTTGGGATCACAGTCTAGAGTTCCAAGGAAAGTTTTGAAATTCAATTTTAAACCACCAGATAATGGGTGGTAAATGGAACCCTGAATAAGATCACTTATTAAGAGAATATAGAGTAAGAAGAAAGGAGAGCTTAAGTTTCAATTTTGAACCACTTTAATGTCAGGTGACAAGGGAATAGGAGGGTATGAAACTGAAAATAAGGTATTCAGTGAGAAGTCAGAGTGGAGGAAAAAAGCAGGGCAGTGTAATGACTTGCAAGCCAAAGGATTTAAATTTTTTCAAGAAGGAAGTGGTCAACAATGCCAAGTACAGTGAAGATCTTGAACTTATTCAAGATCTATTCAAGGCTTTACATTTTCTATTGCATTTAGTGACATGACAATGATGGAAAAGAGTGGGTTGAGGAGTAAGGGGAGAATGAGGAAATGAGGACAATTTTCCCAGAAACTCTTTCAAGAAGCTAAGTGATGAAGGAGAAAAGAGAGAGAGGGCAGTACGTAGTAGTAGCATGAGGCAGAGAAGGTTTTTTTTTTTTTTTATAGCAATAATGTAAGCCATGATATGAAGAATTCAGTTCCATGAGAGAGTTTGCAATATGAGAGGAGAACAAATAGCATACAGTTCCTGAGGCATCAGGATTCATCTTATGTAGGAGAGGCAGCCCTCTTTTCACAGAATGGAAGGAGGATACCACAAAAGTAGAGGTTCCTTGATTGGTATGTTAGGTGGGGTTGGGGGAAGATAAAAGAGTTACAACCTGATGGCTTCTCTTTTCTTCTGAAATTCCAGGTTATTTTCTGATAGGTAGAGAAATGGAGGAGAAGTTTTGAAATAGCTATTGCAAAGAATAGGAGAGTCTATGGGCACTGTTGAGAGCCCCTTTGAGGTTATAGATTTTTTTATACTTATACCTGGACTAATACGCCCTGTTAACAGGCCTTTCTCTGGCAATGTTTAGCTACAGGAATAGAGAAAACAGATGGTAGTGCTATAAAAGGTTGAGATTTAATTAAATGCCACACACACACAAAAGAATTGGCCCAGACAAGCAACTCAGCTTCCTTACTTGATTCCTCCTACTCCCACACATACATCCTCAAAAACCCATTCATAAAAGGCTTTTGATTTGTCCATTAGAGTTTACTTAATTTTGAAGGACAATGGAGGTTTGCATTGTAGCAATTCAGCCCATAATTAATTAGACATCTTTTTCTTAAAATGCCTCTTATCACCCTGTTCTGTTGATTGGCTCTTCCCTCTTTCCCTTTCTCTACTTTCCATTTTCCTCTCCTCTGCTCTCTCCTTTTCCCCTAATTTCTGTTCATTTCTAATGCAAAGCCATTGAGCCATCCCTTTTGTTTTACTGCTTCCTGCTAAACCCAGCCCTCAGGGTGTCACCTTCTCCCAGAAACAGCTTATCAACCAGTTTTCCTAAACAAAGACAGTTCCTTATTTAAAATAAATTCAGGTGCCAGCAGTTAAGTGGGCGATTTTTTTTCCACCCCTGACATGTTATTATTTAATTAACCCTGTCTTTTATCTGTGATAACCTGCTCCAAAGATGCCTTTGTTGTTTTCAATGACAAAATAAATATGTTTGTCCTCTCTTCTGTCATTAACCATCAAATGCGTGACCTTGGGAAAGTCAGGCCTAGACAAGCTACTGCCTGAAGGACAAATCTTACCCATTACCTGTTTGTGTAAATTAAATTTTATTAGAACATAGTCACACTTTGTGTATTATCCCTGGCTCTTTAAGTGCTAGAACAACAGAGTTGAGCAGTGATGACAGACACTGGCTAACCCGCAAAACTGAAAATATTTACTACTTGGCCCTTTTAAAGAAAGTGCTTGCCAGTCCCTCTTCTAGATCCCACTTTATCCTTCTGTAAAATGAAGGAATCTGAGAATATACTCTCTCATTATCCTCTCAGTTTTAATATTTGAAGATGTTAAAGTTATAAATTTTGGTCTCTGCATAAAAGTCACCTCATCTGACAGGATTTATCTATCATTGAAAAAGTACCACTTCTGGACCCTATCATTCTCTATACTTTTATTCTACTTTATTTTCATTAATATTATATATTACTCTGTAGTGTTTTATGATATATATTTATATATGTCTGTTTCTCTCCATTAGAATATAAGTTAAATAAAAGGAAAAACTTTGTTCTGTTCATTGCTGTACCCAGTATCTAGAATAATCTGGCACGTAATAAATAGCTGCTCAATAGATATGCGTTAAATAAATGAATAATGTATGAATGAAATACTTCTCATTGGAATTTCCTTCCAGTTTCATTGTCAAAGACAGGAAAACTACAAAGTAGATGGAAGCAAGGCCTTATTACTAAAGCTTTCTTAAATTGCTCAGGGCTCCTAGGGAATTGTTATAGACTAAATATTTGTGCCTCCCCATCCCAAATTCACACATTGAAGCCTTAACTCCCAATGTGACTACATTTAGAAATAGGGCCTATGAGGAGGTAATAAGAGAATTCATAAGGCTATAGCTCTAATCTGACAGGGCTGGTGCCCTTATAAGAAGAGGAAGAGACACCAGCACTCACTCTCTCTGTCATGTGAGAACACAGCAAGAAGGTGACCATCCGCAGGCCAGGAAGAGAGCCCTCACCAGGAAACATTGATCTTGGACTTCCCACACTCCAGAACTGTGCAGAAATAAATTCCTGTTATTTAGGCCACTCAGTCTGTGGGATTTTGTTATAGCAGCTTGAAAAGAATAAATACAATAATATTTTCAAAGGATCCCTGGAGATATGTGTTGATGACATCTCCATACTCTTTTCTTCCCTGAGGGCAACAACATTCAGGCATACACTATTAATGCCACAAGCAGTGGGCTTTATGCATGTGAGATTTGTAAATATTAAAAATATGTAAAGCTTAACTGAATTAAAAATAATAATCACCTCTCTATGCTTTGAAATTAAGTACAGGGCTTTGCATCATATTAGTAGACATTTCCTCTTCACAAGTGTATTACCCATAACTATATAAAATGGTGGTTAAGCATGTGAACTTTGGAGTCAGATTGATTGGTCTGAATCCTAGTTCTATTTAACTAGCAATGTCATCATTAGTAGATGACTTATCTTCATTTCCTTTCTTTCTAAATTCAAGAAAATAGTAATAATAAGTGTGTGTGTCCGTCAGAATGGACTAGGCTATGATGCACTAATAAATAATTCTTAAAATCTCAATGGCTTAATACAAAGTTTATTTCTTACTCCTAAATTTCTATTACAAGGCAGCTAAGAACTGTGCTCCAGTGGCTCTCTCTCTAAGACACAGGCTAATAGAGTACACTCTCTGGAGCATTCTTAATTGGACAGAGAGATCCTGATGAACTGCACATTGGCTTTTATATCTATGCCACATAGATATAACAATCATCACTTCCACTTACCTTTCATTGGCTAAAAGCAAGACATATGACCATATCTAACTCCAAGGGGTGGGGAAGGAGAAAAACAATCCTGTCATTGCCCAGAACAACAAGAAATATTTGTGATCAGTTCTAAGGACTATCACATTATCTCACAGGATTTTTGTGAAAATCAATTAAGAAAAAGCCATCAAAGCATGAGGTACAGTTCTAGATACAAATAAAGAGTTTACTAAATATTAGCTATTGTTATTATCCAGTATTGAATTACACAAAAAACACTCTTGTTGGAAAAAAATGGAAAACTATTTTTAGCCTTCCAAGGAAACTCTGACCCCAGTAAATATAAGAGAATACAGATGGGGTTAACAGAAAACCTTTCTTTCTTTAACTACCTTTATAACTCCCCAGATGAGAACTCAATCATCTGACTGCAACATATATTTTCATTGACTTCCCTTGAAATTGATTTCTTGGAGAACACAATATAAGGAATACAACAGAGGCATTATTCTGTTATCTGATTTTGATTAGGTACCCTCCGTTTTTTCTTTTAAGTCCAACATTTTGTTTGTTTCTAGCTACATGGAGTACTGCTTCTTTGCTGGGCTACATTAATATGTATATGCAGGCCCTTGAACCTTTTACCTCTCATACATAATCATTTACAATTGGCTGGCCCGTGTTTTTATTCTTATCAGTTTTCTGAAGTAGTAAGTAAAGTAGCAAGTGATATAGTGATTTGATCATAATTTACAGAAAAATGTAAAACTACTGGATTGCATATTGACACAAGAGTTAAGCCAATTTGGTTCCAGCTCTTGATTTAACTAACTAGTTATACTACTATATCTTGATAAGTCACTTAATCTCTTTAAAACTAAGGTTCTTTATCTGAAGAATTAAGGGAGTTAATTTAAATCTCATTTACTTCCACCATACGATGTGGGGTGAAAGAAGATGATCTCTAAACTCTTCTCTAACTTCAAATATTAGTCCATGATGCTAAATCCTTGGCCTGTGGTTATATTAGCACACAATATGTAGAAATTAAATTAGATTCTTCAATGCCATTTCAAGCTGATTTTCCAGAAGCTCAGTTGATTGGAATGAATTTAATTGCTCAGTTGTTTGACTTTTCTTATCCAAGTGAAACCAAATTTCACAATCCTGTGCGAGTCACTCATCAATAATTATCAACATCATTTGAAATATATTCAGTCTATAATTAAAAGAGAAAATGCCCCATAAGTAACAAAGTCAAAAAATGAGAATGATTCATCCAAACTGTTGAAGCTTGATTGTTTGTCAAAGGCATCCACATTAGAAATCTAATGATCATAGAGTCCAATGACATCCATTTAATTTCTCAAATCTCTATGTACCACATTGTTTTTATAAACAATGGCACTGTTTCGTTTTTTTCAACTTGAAAATTTTGATAGTTTATGCATCTAACTTTTAAGTTAAAAGAAAAATAATTTCAATAATTTTTAAAATCTCTTTTCATCTTTTAAATTATTTACCTTCAATAAAAACCTGACATTTGTAATAATTTACTTTTAATTCATGGTAAATTTTTCCCCTTATTAACCAACCCAAGGATTTATGTACAGAAAGAACAGTTTATAGTGATAAGGGAAGTATTCTTCCACAATACTTATTTTCATGAATCTTGTCTTCTAGAGTCACTTATTTATGGTGCATGAGACAAGGATTCATAAAGTCTGATAAACTTAGTTTGCGTGGCAGACACTCTTGGTTGTGTGGCCTAGTGGCCATCCCAACCTTCCACCCCATTTTTTTCTCTCATTATAAAGAATAATAATACTAAGAAAAAAATCAGCTTATCAACCTTCCTGGATCTAGAAATTCAAGCAAGGAGATGTAAGGAGTTGTATACCAGTGTCCTTCTAGGAAAATTTTACTTGTCTAATAAAATGGACAGGTGTGGAAGTACCAATCCCTTCCCTTCTTCCTGGACTTCACTGCTAGAGCTGTAGTAGTCTCTTTGGTATCATGATGTCAAAGTATAAAGACCAAAGGCCAACACACCCAGGATGGTAGAGCACAAAAGAAGAAAGAATCTGGATCCTTAAAAACATTAATGGGCAAGTGCACCATACTACTTATCATCATCTCCTCTGATAATCTTCTTGGGTGAAATTTATATTTCTTTCAGCCAAAAGTATCTCTCGCCAATATAGTTGGCATAGTTTGGTTATATTTGCATACTTAAAAATTGTATGCTTTATCTTTCACTCACTAAATTTATCATTCTTTCTACTGTAACATTTTAAAGTGTTTGCATAATTATTTGGAACAAAAGGTCCTTAAGAGATTATTTAGACCTTTGTGCCTTCACATAGAAACAGTCTCTCAGATGCTATTATTTCACCCTGGCTTTAAAAGGAAAAATTCTACAACCTTTCTCATTAACTCTTTTCAATGGCTTTTGGGAACATTAAGAATATGGAAGAGGAGGTGGAGAATAGCCTGGAAAAACTTCAACTGGCTTCTGGCAGTTGCTGTAAATCCTAAGAGAATGGCATAAAGTCAGGCAGTGTGAATTTAATAGCATCTTTGGGCAACTTGGGAACCTCCCACAGATTCTCAATATGGCAAGCAGTTATTTGTTGCTAGTGCCCTTTATGCCTCCACTCATTTTGACTCTGGTCCTTCCCTTTATTATTTTCTCTAAAGTCGTTTCTCTCACCCACTATGAGATATTCCCAATGTTCGGGAAATAGATCAATTAAATTGGATGGATGAGATATGAAAAGAAAATCACAATGAATAAAAGAGAGAAAGAAAAAGAAAAAGGGCAATATTCAAGGTCACTATGTTTAATATTTAATTTCACACATAATCTGGCCAGACACAAATATATCTAATGAAATAAATTGTATGGAAAAGCAGAATCTGGTTCCAAATATATACATGAAAAACCCTAGGGGAGACCCTTACATTATTCTGAATTAACTTTCCTAGAATATTATAATTTTTTCCTCAGAATCAATAGGCCTATCTGATCATAAAGTCTGGAACTATATAGAGAAGAGTAACCTGAACAGGAAAGAGGTGACAATTGTCACAAAAGTAGGGGCAGAGTTCCCAAGACAACCATATGCCTACAGTCACATTTTGTAAATGTGAGAAGGAACCATAGATGTGTGTTCACATTTCATTGATGTGACAGACTTAAAAAGAGAATGAATTATGTTTTTTTGATAACTCTCTTTACCAAATTTGTTATTTTGTGGAACAGTGCTACTTAAGCCCTGTTGAGAAAAATATGTTTCAATAATTATACTTTTCCCTCAGAGTCAACATAGCGATTTTATTCTACATTCATTTTTACTTAACCAAAATCTTCCATATTGAAGAAAATCAATAAATATATTTACATAATCCAAACATGCTATGCAACAATAAGGTGGCTATGAATAGAAAGATGCATCAAATATACAGATGGCAGTGGATGAGGCACAAGATTCTCCCTTTTCCAAGGAGGTTATCAGGTGTCATTCTCTTTGTGTGCCAGAAAAAAGATAATAAAATGGGAGTCACAGAATTCATTGATTGGGGAATTAAGGAAATCTTATTTTAGAGTTTGTTTTGCTTTTAAAACTGTAGCAGCAAGCACAAACATAAATTGTGTCCTGTTATTAAAACACAGATGCAGATGTTTAGGAAATTATGTATTTATTTAGATGATAAAAGAAATGATTATATTCAGCTAGACGGCAACATGATAGGAGGGATGTTAGTCCTGACATTCAGTAGTACAAATCCAGGAGGCTTTCAAGTCCCACAGAGATACCAGCAGCTTGTAGATTATGTGAGTTTCATCAGGTAAGCTATTGTTAGATTTCCCTGATCTTTGTTTCCTGGGTCGTGTGTAGAACAGACAGACTTCTTTCCCATGTCTAAGGGCATCATTCCTATGAATCATTTTTCTGGTATCGAGAAAACTATATTCCTGTTGTTTCTGGATAGAAAGTTTATAGAAAGATCTCAGAAAAGTCATCCTTTGGATACCTCTCCTGCATGCAACTCCCTTACAAGGACATAAAGGGGTGTATGTAATGTTCGATTTGTAGTATCCAGAAAGCAGGGGTTATGGCATTCTTTCCAATATTATTAAGCCCAGGGGCTAAGTTTTGGAGAGGTTTGTGATAAATATGTACTAAATTAATGAATGATGTCATCTACAGCCTCAGTGACAAGAATTGGGCCTCATTATGCAAGTCTTCTCTCTTTTCATAGAAACATACAAAGTCCCAGAGCGATGGCCAATTTATGCTTTTAAAGAGGAAATTCAATATCTGTTGCCAATAATTCCTTAGTGACTTTTGGAAACACAAAAAATGTGGCCCAGCAGGAATTAGTGTCCTGACAGAAACTTCAGTTAGCTCACCACACAGGTGTTCTCTACTTAGTATGGTTAATTAGAGTAATATTTTTACTACTACTCCTTTAGGCCACTTTTCATTGGTAAAAAGGGAAATCATTTCTCACTAAGTTAAAAAAAAATAGACTTTATATTTTTAGGGAAGTTTTAGGTGAATAGCAAAATTGAGCAGAAACTACAGAAAGTTGCCATGTACCCCTGATCACCCTCCCCACAACACACATAGCCTACATTACTATCAACATTCTGCATCAGAATGGTACATTTATTACAATTGGTGAAATTACATTGATGCATCATTATCATTCAAAGTCCATAGTTTACATTAGGGTTCATGTTTGATGTTGTACATTCTATGGGTTTTAACATAATTGTAATGACATGTGTCCACTATTATGGTATCATACAGAATACTTTCACTGCCCTAAAAGTTCTTTGTGTTTCACCTATTCATCCCCTCCACCCAATACCCCACCCTTAACCCTTGGCAAGCACTGATCTTTTTACTGTCTCCATGGTTTTGCCTTTTTCAAGAACATCAAGTAGTTGTCACTATTAACTTCCCTCTTAGTACTGTTTTTTTATTTTTGCATCCCATAAGTTTTGTTATATTGTTTCTTCTCTTTTGTTTATCTCAATATATTCTTTGATTTCCCTTTGGATTTCTTCTTTAACTCATTGGTTGTTCAGGCATGGATTGTTTAATTTTTCAAATATTTGTGAATTTTCCCATTTTTCTCCTGTTATTGATTTCTAGCTTCATATCATTGTGGTTGGAAAGATACTTATTATGATATCATTCTTCTTAAATTTTTTAAGACTTGATTATTGGCTTAACATGTGATCTATTCTGGAGAAGGATCTGTGTATGTTTCAGAAGAACGTGTTTTCTGCTTCTGTTGAGTGGAAAGTTCTGTATATGTCTAATTAGGTCCATTTAGTCTATAGTGTTGTTCAAGTCCATTGTCTCCTTCTTGATTTTCTGTCTAGATTTTATATTCATTTTTGATTGTGGATTTTGAAATTTTCTACTATTATTGTATTGCTGTCTATTTCTCCCTTCAGTTCTGTTAATATTTGTTTTATATATTTAGGTACTCTGATTCTGGGTTCCTATATTTTTATAATTGTTATAAAAATTAATCTTCCTGATTAATTGCATTTTTATCATTATATAATATTCTTTGTTTGTTGTGATTTTTGATTTATTTTATCCAACATAAGTAAAGCCAATCTGGCTCTCTTTTGTTTACCATTCACATATAATAATTTTTTTATCCCTTCATTTTCAGTCTATGATTGTCTTTAAATCTAAAGCAAGTCTCTTATAGACAGCATAAACTGTTTTTTTTTAATCCATTTAGTCTTTTGATTGGGAATTTAATCTATTTACTTTTAAAGTAATTGCTGACAAGGAAAGAGTAATCATCACCATTTTGTTATCTGTTTTCTGTTTGTTCTGTTGTTTTTTTGTTCATCTCATTCATTTTGTCTTTGTTTCATTTTTATAGTGATATTCTTTGATTCTTTTCTCCTTTTGCATATCTTCTATAAGTTTTTAATGGATTACCATTAGTCTTACAAAAATTGTATCAGTCTATTTTAAGCTGATTACAACTTGGCTTCAATCATATCTATCATTTTACTTCTCCTCCCATACACTTTATGTTACTGAAGTCATAATTTATATCTTTTTATATTGTATATATTAAATATTTTTGTAATTATAGTTACTCCTAATAGCTTTGTCTTTTAACTTTTACATCAAAATTAAGAGAGATTTACACACTACCATGACATTATTACATTATTTTGTATTTGTCTGCATCTTGACATTTATATTAATATAATGAGTTCTACATTTTCATATTATTTTGTGTTTCTATTTCATGTCATTTCATTTCAACTTGAAGTACTTCCTTTAGCGTTGCTTGTAAGGCAGGCCTAGTGATGACACTCTATCTCAGCTTTTATTTGTCTAGGAAAGTCTATATTTCTCATTCATTTTTAAAGGTTTATTTTGTTAATTACAGTATTCTTGATTGGAATAGTTTTTGTTCCCCTTTCAGCACATTGAATATATCATCTCAATTCCTTCTGGCCTACAAATTTTTCACTGAGAAATTTGTTGATAGTCTTATGGGGTTCCCACTGCAGAGGCAAATTGCTTTTATCTTTATGCTTTCAAAATTGTCTATTTGACTTTTGACAAATTGATTATATTGTATCTCAGTGTAGACTTCTTTGGGTTCATATTTTTTTTATTCATGAATATAGTTATTCATTTCCCTGTCTAGATTTGAGAAGTTTTAGGCCATTATTTTTTAAAATAATCTCTCTGGATGATTTCAAATGATGTATCTTTCTTTATCTTGATGGAGTCTGCTGTTGAAGTTCTCTGTTACATATTTCATTCAGTTATTATATTCTTCAGCTTCTAAATTTTTGTTTGGTTCTTTTTTATGGTTTCTATCACTTTATTGTTATTCTCATTATGTTCATGTATCATTTTCCTGATTTCTTTTAGCTGTCAGAAATCCCTATGTTTCTCATTAAATGTTTGTTGCCAAAATATGGTTCATGATAAAAGAGAACAAGCATCCCAATAAAATGAAGTTAAAATGTGGATAAAAGTGACATTTGATTAACTAATTTTCAAGGGAACAAGTGCCATTGGATTTGTTTAAAAGTGTGAAAGCACCTAATCACTTTTCCATTACGTATGACTCTCGAGTATAATCTGTTGGTAAGACATCAGCAGATGTCAAGCTGTAATTTACAGCTCTAGAATTTAAATCTCAAGAGGTAAGTTTTAGTTGGAATCTGACAGAAATATTTGCTCAGTTCCCTGGTATAGATTTGGCTATCTGGATGAAAGCATTCTGTTTTAGAAATACTTGTATGCATTTCTTCAAGACCGTGTGAATAACCAGCATTAATTTTTATCATTATACTCAGGATGCTTGTAAGTGGTTCCAGAGAATACAGTGATAATTAGCCCTGCTCATCTGTTTTTGGGTATACATTATTGCCTATGGATGGTTAATGACAACACCATACTATGGTTTTATCCATAGAAGTGAGCAGTAACGTTTTCCAAATATAGGCTCTTATAGATTGAATTCAGGTTTACTTCAAATGTTGGAAAATTAAGAGTATAATAATGTTAAAGAGCACACCTTTCTGCTCTGTGTGGAATGGGGCTATTAATTCATATAAATTGGTAACCAGTTCCTACACTGGGCCAGTTTTAAGCTTTCAGATATGATGGAGGATAGAAAAGTTCGAAGATAAAATCTCAAATCTTTGGCTAGTTCTCTGCTTCTTAAGGTTAGGATCCTAAGTGGATGGATCATCACTTAGCAGAGCACATTTATGAGTGCAAATGTAGATACCAAGCTAAGTAAGGACAGAAGATGAATTTTTCTGCATGATAAAAAGAGGGGGACTGAGGTTTAGGGGGAAGAGATAAAGAGGAAAAATGCTGGGAAAAAAGGAATAAAAGATCCTAGACCTCCACTGTTTAATATGATATCCACTAGCCAGAGCGGCTATTTGAACTAAAATAAATTAAAATTAAATAAAATTTAAAATTGAGTTCCTCAGTCACACACTAGCTATGTATCAAGTGTTCTGTAGCTATAGGTAGCTAGTGGCTATGTCCTAGATAGTGCTGCTTTACAAGGTATGATGTAAACAACAAAGTGATGTAAAACTTGTCATACCAACACTCAGCAAAGTTTCCCATATATACAAATGCCCTGGGTGAGAAGTTTTTGGTAAATTATGGAGCAGGTTTCTATGCCACCTTTGGGAAGATGTGATATAAAATAAAGACAATATATGGGCTGGGCACGGTGGCTCATGTCCGTAATCCTAGCACTCTGGGAGGTCGAGGCAGTCGGATTGCTCGAGGTCAGGAGTTCGAGACCAGCCTGAGCAAGAGCGAGACCTCGTCTCTACTATAAATAGAAAGAAATTAATTGGCCAACTAATATATATAGAAAAAATTAGCCGGGCATGGTGGCACATGACTGTAGTCCCAGCTACTCGGGAGGCTGAGGCAGCAGGATTGCTTGAGCCCAGGAGTTTGAGGTTGCTGTGAGCTAGGCTGACGCCACGGCACTCACTCTAGAGTGGGCAACAAAGCGAGACTCTGTCTCAAAAATAAATAAATAAATAAATAAATAAAGACAATATATGTACAATGGAAAGATTCTTTAAGCATTAATCAAAAATTTAGAAGCCAGAATCTCTGAGAAACAAACTAAGATCCTTCCCAAGGGTCCCCAGAAAATCTGGGATTGACTGAAGTCTCCCAAAATATGTGGGTTGGAATTACAGGCAATTAATTTCATTTGAATTGTATAGAACAATTTGCCTGAGTTGATAATCATCTTCAGAATAAATCCTCCCTGGCACCATGAAGCCAGAAGGCAAAAAACAAAAAACAAACAAACAAATAACCAAAATAAAAACAAATGATGGTAGTTGAGAAAGGGGGAACAAAAATAGTTTTCTGCCACGTGGCCAGGAACTTATTGCTTTATTGCAGTCTTTTATCTTTTATGTTCCTTTCTCCATTGTCAGCTTTGCTTTGAGCCCTGGATTTGACAGCTGATCTTAATTTCCTATTTTAATCCTTTCTGTTTCTCTGAAGAACACTCTCTCCTTAACTTCCAGGTTTTCCTACTTCCAGACACTTTGGCTAAAATTCCCCACCCAATCTAATTTCAGTCTCAGAACTCAAACTCTGGCATCTTTCTTATGAAGTCAGTGGGAGGGTCAAACAGTAGCAGTCAAAGGGGAGAATCAAGGAGGGCACAATAAGGGGCTTTTACAGATCTTACCATTCCCACCATTGCTAATACTAACTGCAATGGAGGCAGAACTTTTTGGTGTCAGCAAGAGAATGAGATGTTTAAGGAGATGTCCCTCTTTTTTTGATCTCATGCACCTGCCCCCTACCCCACCCCACTGCACAACCCCATGAAAATTTATTGTGTTCTTAATAAGATGACTATCAGAGGCCTTGGGGAAACTCAACAAAAGGATTTTTAAAACATCTTTTCTTCTTTTGGTAAAGAAATGTGGCTTCATAATGATGAATGAAGTAGAGGGAGTGACCCCATGTTTCTGAATGACTCATGCCATGTCTGATAAACATGAATATAGATGATCAATTCCCGAAGCCAGGGAATTCTAGAGAGAATAGGACCCCATGGCAAGTTATACCACATGGCCAATGCTAAAGATGTTAGACTGGTGGAGTGAATGCATAAGAATCCCTTGGCTCTGTTTTTGTTGTTTTGTTTTATTTTGTTTTACTTACTGTAGGTTTTCTTAAGGCTCTAGCTAGAAAATTTTAAACTCTCACTTAACTTTCAGTTTAAAGAATAAATAAAAAGTAAAATTTCAAATCTTTAGCCAATAACAATAATTGAAAAATTTTTATCAAAATATATGAGGTAAATCTAAAAGTGAGTTCAAGGTAGCATTCATAGCCTTAAGTATTTAATAAATAAGGGAAAATTTAAATAAGTTAAACTAGACTTTAACTCATGAAACTAGGAAGCAAACCACAAAATAAGTTCAAGGATAACAAAAAGAATGTGAAAATATAAATGAATGAAACAGAAAAGTATAGAAGGGATCAATAAAAATATAAGTTTTTTGTAAGCTTAATAATTAGATCAATTAATCTGCAGTCTAATTGAGGAAAAGAGACGACATAGGCAAAGACATAATAAAAAGGAAATGATCATACAACTAGAAAAAAGTAAAATGAATTACAGGATTTTGCTAACCTCCATTAAAATAGAGAACTTAGAAAAATCTATGATTGTAGGAAAATGTAAATCTCCAAAATACAACCTAAAGGAATTGTGAACTCAGAAAGACCAAGAAGCAAGGAAGAAACTGAGAAATTTATCACAGCAATTCAACACATGAAGAACAGACAATTTCACAGAAGTTTTTCAGAGTGAAGAAACAAGGAACCCTGAACATATTTAAAATTTTCATGAAAAAATGTAATGTCTCAAATATATTTTAATATATACACATATGTATCACATATAAAACACATGTGTGTATATGTATCCACAAAACAGACTAAAATGTTAATTAAAAATTAACACAGTATGAATGAATGTAAAAATGATATTGTTTAAGCAATCTAATACTATTATTACTCATATTTGTACATCACCTATAAAATATAAGATAATATCAATAAATACTGGAAACATCTTCAACAAATTTCCATACACTCTTTAAAATAAAACCAACATACCGAATTAAAAAAATGTTAAAAGATTTGAGTTCATGGATTCTTCCCTGGCATGATGGAAAAAAAAATCTCAAATCCAAAAGTAAGCACTAAAAGAATTTCCATCAAATCAGAAATAAGACAATGATCCAATTATCATGAACATTTCTTACTATTGCTCTGAAAATATTCACCAATGCAATTACATAAGAGAAAGAAATGAGAAGCATACATATTGAATGGGAAGAAGAAAAACAATCATTATTTATAGGTAGCGTTCTTTTATATTTGCAAACCTGTTAGATGAAAGTATACTACAAAGAGGCTAAGTACAAAATTCAGTTCAAAATTATTAACTTCCCTATATATAAATATTAACAAGTTAGAGTACATAATGGAAGAAAAATAATCTCATTTAGCATAGCAATAACTTGAGAATAATACCTAGGAATAAAATATTTATATATGTATGTATTTATAGATAATAAACATATATAGATGTTTGTTCTACATAAGTTTTATATATGCTTTTATAATATGGAATAGGTAAACATAATATATAATAAATATATATATAACTGATGGAAGCAAAGTTAAAACTTCATGAATTATGAAAAATTATAAATGAATAATTTTGTCTTTAATAGCTCGTTTTGATATTATAGCAAATTTAATTCTCTATAAATTAATAAATTCAATACAATGTCAGTTGATAAATATATTTTTCAAGTATAATAAAAACTATTCTAAATTTCATTGTAATTTGGATTCTGACATATAGGCTAGATGATAAAATCAGGAAGACATCCTAAAATATAGAAGAAAAAGGAGAGATAATGACTTCTTTGTCATATTCCAGATAACCAAAAGTTTCTCAATGCATTTCATCAATCTTTCAATCAAATGAAAGATTCCAGAATCATATTAGTGATAATTTCCAAAGGAACACACAATAGGCTAAAAATCCATGGTTTAACCATGGTTGCATAGATTATTTTTGCATTTTGTCATTAATTTCTTATGTTTGCCTTTCTCTTCTCTGACTTGTTGAGATTTGGCTTTGTGTTCAAGAATTTCTTTGTTGTTTTAGTGTTTGATATTAGCCTTGTGCTCTGGTGAATGCCCAGGTACATAGTTATCCTGCTAGCATTCTTATGCTTTACCCTCTCCATGTGGATAACAAATTTCTTTTGGTAAATCAGATCCATCAATAAGCTGCCCATTGTAGTATCCTCCAACCACCTCCTAGACCTTCTCTTCCTTGCAGATGGGCATGGAGTGGTCACTGTAGTCGTTGTGCAGCTCTTCGGAGAGCTGGAAGGACAGGATCTTTCTGACCATGAGTGAAGGTACACTGCAGTAGTGCTCACTGTTTTTGCTGCTGAGGTCACCAAGGGATGGAACATCATGGTGACCAGCTACTGAGGGCAGGAAGGGCTTGGTATTATGACCAATTTTGATTTACTCAAGGATTGCAAGGTTGATATACTACTAGAATATCAATTTGTGTGATTAATCATATTAACAGTTAAAATAAGAAAAATCATATAAACATCATAATACAATAAAAGTTGATAAAACCAAATTCTGTATAACTATAACTCTTAGCAAACCAGAATAGAAGAAAAATTTTTTTATCTGACAAAGGTCATGAGGTCATGGACCAAAAACATACCAAAAATGCAGGGGGATATGATGCAAAGTGTCAAATTGCTTATATATTATGAGAGGGAAGAAGAAAGAGGGGAAGAGAGGGAGTGAAAGAGGAGGGAGGAGGGATGCACACACACACACATATATATATTAGTTGCCTAAAGAGGATATATCATGATGGAGGGACTATTACAATAAAGTGATAAAACACAGAAGAGATAAAAGAAGGACCTTTGATGGCAGTTTCTTTAGGGATGGGGCTAGGGGCGGAAAAAGGAGAAAGAGATACATTTCATTTTGTGCTCTTTCGCACTATTGGTTTTTTATCCCCTACACATGCATGTATTTAATAAAACATGAGTAAACAGAAAAAAAAAGAGGTTCAAATTCAAGGTATAATTTTTGTGCTAATTTGGAAATATGCCCTAGATAAATGAAATGGAATAAGGAAGCTGCAGATGAATATGTGTATATAGTATGCTCACATTCATAGATATGCTCTGGGAGTATGTACAAAAACTTGAAATCACTCTGAGATGTAAGAGTTTGAGTGACAGTTACTTTCCATTTTTCTGCCTTCTGTAATGTTTATATTTTTTCACTGAGATGTTATTAATTTCATAACAACAAAGCACCACAGTAAAGAGTATCTGTAACTCCCCCCTACACACACGCACACACACACACACACGGAATTAGTTCCTGTTTTTTATTTACTTTTTAAAAAATGTTATATCTGGTCAGGTGCGGTGGCTCACGCCTGTAATCCTAGCACTCTGGGAGGCCGAGGCGGGCAGATCATTTGAGCTCAGGAGTTTGAGACCAGCCTGAGCAAGAGCAAGACCCCCATCTCTACTAAAAATAGAAAGAAATTAATTGGCCAACTAAAAATATAGAAAAAATTAGCTGGGCATGGTGGTGCATGCCTGTAGTCCCAGCTACTCGGGAGACTGAGGCAGGAGGATCACTTGAGCCCAGGAGTTTGAGGTTGCTGTGAGCGAGGCTGACCCACAGCACTCTAGCCCAGGCAACAGAGTGAGACTCTGCCTCAAAAGAAAAAAAAATGTTATATCCTAATTTTCAGAACTTCCTTTCAAATTGGGGATCATAGATGCTAGGCATTTTGCAGTAGGCAGAACAGTCTACAAAACAAGCAGAGTTCTCACAGCACTCCCATTGAGAAATACTGATTTCAGCCTAAGGATAAGGTTTTATTGTTTTTTTTTTGTTAACTTCTCTGTTCACACAGTTGCTTATGTTTGATGTCTTTCTCTTTTTTCTCTTCATTTTTACTTTTGCTTGATAATATCTTTTAATCATATTATTTTTCAGGAAAACAGTGAATCTTTTCCTTTTCAGTGATTCAGGAAAACAGTGAAAAGGATCTTTCAAATCCTTTTCATGTTTAAGAATCAATCTCTCTCTCTCTTTCTCTCTCTCTCTCCCCCCCCCTTTCTCCATCTCTGTTTTTTTTTAAATAATTAAATGGGTCTAGAATTCTAAGTTCAGAATCTTTTGCCCTCATGCTTTTGAAGACATTTCATTATTGCCCACTAGCATTCACCATTAGAAAAAATGAAAATTCTACTTCCTTTTCTCCATGATGTAACCAGTTTTTCTCCCCCTCTCTTGCTAGGATGTTATCATTTGGGTTTAGAACTCTATCATGTGTCTAAATGTAATTATTATTTCATTATTTCTTTTTGGTATTTAGAATCCATAACCTTCATTGCCATTAGAAGGAAGAAATAAAATCACAGGAGCATGAAAATGTCTTGGTCTGGTCAATGCTATAGTATTAAGGAAAGGGTCGATCAGGAAAGTAAGTAGATACGATTAAAATCAGTTATTTTAAAATTTCTTTTTAGACCACTGATACTTAGCTTCTTATGGGTAAGAATTTTACTCCTCTCAGAATGGGAGTTTCCAGAAGAAATGGAGTATATTTTTTGCAATTTACTTAATTACCTAGAGATGTAATTGAGAAAATGATGTGACAGAACCAGCAATGCCTTGGTTTCATATAGGAACAGGTAAATCTGCATATTAGCCTACTTGTGCAAAAGAATTAATGGACATTTGGAGACGTCTGTAATAACACTTTTAATTCAGTCCAGCTATCTATACCAAAGCAATTTGGAGATAATTTCAGAAATTTTATTCAAATAAATGAAAGTTCAACTGGTTATCATTTGTATGATAAATCCAAACACCAGAATGCTACCCATTTCTACATGCTTCCTAATAATCACATATAGCTTTATTAATATTCATCCATTCATTTGCCACATTCTAGAGAGAATTAAAATAAATTCTCATCTCCACATTTTATAGAGAATGGTATTGAAGTCCAAGGGAAAATAAATGATATACAGGTTTATACATTAAATTTAAATAGTTTATTTATTCATTCATCTCATATTTCTTGAGCTCTTACTAAAGCCAGGCCCTACTGTAGGGACTTATGATAGAAAGATGACAAAGGAATTCACAGTCTACTGTGTAAGACAGGCATACAAAGAAATCATTACAATACAATGTCTACAGAGTATTTCTAAATTAAGCAGAAATATACCTAGTATCAAAATCTTTGGTATGCCAATCCCTGGGTCTCTTTCTTTTTGTTCAAGATTCCCCATGCTCTTATCACTATGCTCTTCATTCCTCTCAACCACCTTCCACAGTGATATCTCTAAAGCTCAAGTCTAATAATGTTCTCTACTGATAGAAACACTCAAATTCATTTTTCAACACCAGGAAAAGTGCATGTTAGATCACAGGAAAGAGCCTATCTCATGATTTGTTCAATCATATTCCTTTAATGTCTCTTGCTATTTTCTACTTTATTCAGTACTTAAACCATACCAAAAACCTACTAGTTCCCTCTGACTCTCCAAACATTATATTTCTGTAGTTCTGAACACACTTCCCATTTGCCTAGAATGTACTTCTTGTACCTCCTCTGAAGACTTTTTTTTTTTTAACATTACCTCCTATTTATGTAGCTTTATGTAAGCTCTAAGGAGAGAAGCCACCATTTCTTCTTTGTCCTCTGACTGTATCTTGTTTTACTCATCATAGCCCTTATCATACTCTATTGTATTTGTTTACATGCCTGTCTCCTATTAAGTTGTGAGCTCCTTGAAATAATGAATAATGGCTTCTTTATCCTTTTATACACAGTGCCTGAAATGTGTTAAGATATGAGCGATGATTTTTTAAAATTATCAAATGAGTGATTTACCAACAGGAGTACTATGAGACGAAGAATAAGATAAATTGACTTTCTGTTTTCCTCTCGATCTAAGACAGCAGTTTCTAAAATGTGGTCTCTGGATTTAAACAATAAATATCATCTGGGAATCTGTTAGAAAAGCAATGTCTCAAGACCTGCCTCATCCCTCTCCAAGATGTATTGAATCAGAGACTATGGGGGTAAGACGAAAAATGTTATGTTTTTATAAATCCTCCAGGTGATCTGTATACAGGCTAAATTTTGAGACCTACTGTTCTAAGGAAATTGTCCTCCTGCCTACACTTTGCCTGGTGGCCATTGCATTGCTTTCTAATGAAAGAGATGTAGTAGGTACAGATAAGCAAGTCCTTTACTTCCTAGAAGACTAATTAAAGATAGGTTCTAAGAATTGGCCCATAGAAGAGAAGGCAAATTCTCATGGACATTAATGTTACAGGACATATACATGAAGCATGACTTTGAAAAACAGATAACAGAACAACAGATGATAGAAATGGAGCACAGTGTACCAGGGAGTTACATTAGTAATGACTGGGATATGAAGATAAGTCACCAGGAGAGAAAAAATACATAATAGAAAAGCATGTGTGCAGAAGCATGAGAGAAGGAGTTGGCAGCAAAAAATAAATAAATAAATAAATAGAAAAGGAATAAATGGAGGTTAGGTTACTGCAAAAGGAAAATTCAAGTTTTTGCTGCACTTGAAGAAGATAGAAGAGAGGGAAAATGGCAGCACGTAAAGTTGAAAGATGATGGAAAGAGAGACCCAAGCACTCCTGGTTGGAGGTAATTCACCAAGTTTCTATGTGAGGAAGGACTGGGAGTCAGTCGTAGACTCGTACCTACCATAGTACTTACAACATCATAATATAGCCAAGTTGTCAAGGGAATGGGCTTTGATGTCCAAAACAATGAAATTCTAACCTTGGCTTCCCTGATTATCAGCTGAGTGATCTGAGCTTCGGTATTTTTACCTACAAAATAGGAATAACAATATGTTCATCATAATAAATTTGTTTTAATAATAAATGATAAAATTGCAATAAAACATCTTGTGTTCTAATTGACACACAGAAGATACTCAACTCATGGTAGTGATTATTATGGTTAGTTTAAGAATTTGGTCATAATTTCTACATGTAATGAACATACGTCTGCATAAAATTTTTCACAATAAAGTGATGTTCATATAAACCTCCTGTGTCGTAAGCCAATTAGTAATACTAGTCTAGTGCAGGCACGTGTGTGTGTGTAGGCAAGTTCTCTAATCGCATGATGCCCCTTCAGTTCTCCAATACTTATTGTTGGGTTTGTATTTATCCTTATTCACATGATTCAAGAGGTTACTTGATTGCTACAGTGAAACAATTGATTAGATAGCATCAGAAGCAAAATAAATTCTGTGGTATGATATTATCAATTTGGTCAAAAATATATTTCATACATCACATTGTGGTCTACTAAAAAACAAAATATAATTTTTACTAAAAGGATGGGATAACGGGCCCCACATTGCTTCTTCTATCCTTTTTTAAGAGGTTTCAAGAAATGGATTTCCTTTACTTTCCATCTGCTCACATTGATTTGATTAAGCCCAGTGAGATTCTAGCAAAAATCTAATTTGTAGGACTTTAATCATAGTGTGACATAAAGAGCACTAGGCAGAGTTTGAGTATCTACTGCCAACTGGCTGTGAGATCTTAAGGAAGTCACTTAATTTCTCTGAACCTCAATATTTTTCACAGGTAAAAGGAGGATGGGGTGATGCATCCATTCTCCTTCAGAGGGTTATGTTGAAATGCAAATGCATGTGAATAGACTTTTTAAAATGTGTAAATATTAGCTATTATCTATTCCCAGTTGCTCTATTGGGAAGGATTTTTTCATATTTTACCACAGGGTTCAAATAACCCTGCCTGAATCCTGTGTTAACTTGCTTGTACATATCTGTGGATGCATCTTGGTTTTGATTTGTAATCGATTCATGCACAGAATAAACACCATAACCATCACCTTGCCTTGCTATATAATCAGACATTTTAGTTCTGCCCCGTTAGAGAAATAAAAATTCCTTATGGTCTCAAATTGTCTACTGACAAGTATACTGCATCTTCCTCCAACATTTATAGTCTTCATGAAATGGAGACACCAGGTATAGTGTTTATTACAAGAGGCATTAATAACAGCCTGCCGAATAACAGCTGCCTGTGATATGTCAAGTGGTTCTAGAATACTGTGCCTCACAGTTCAGCAAATAAAGCCAACCTAAAAAGCAGGTGGTGAATCCTAATTCAAGGAAAGATGTGCATTGTAACAGGTTGTTCTTAGAGCTAAGCAAAGTCTTTATCATCTGTCTGAGCATAAGGTGTTCTCGTATTTGGGAAATGGGTAAATAAAGACCTACTATGTAAGTTGTGGAAGGATTGCCAATTACAAAAATAGGATATAGGACACGAATTAGCATTAAAGTTGTATAGAGTCAGCTCTAGATAGAAGATTAGTTTAGAATATGACATAGCTTCAATATCTAGTTCTCTCACTTACTGTGTAGGTTAGAGAAAGTCACTGAAATCTTCAAACCTCTATTTTCTTATCTATTAAGTGAGGATGATGATCTCTACTCCAAGAAACTATTGAAGGGATATAGTGAGAGGTTACGTGTAAAAGTATTTATGCAGGTGCCTACCCCAGAGAAGGTACTAAAAAAATTGTTTTGATCACTTTTCTAGTGTGATTTTTCTTTCTTTTCCTTTTCCTTTTCTTTTTCTTTTCTTTTATCTTCCCTAGAATTTATTTATTTATTTGAGGATCCTTTATTTGAGGATTTGGAAGTCATTTGGGGAACTTATACACTAACTCCAAGCTAAGTGAGATTTTTATTATCATTGTAGTTGTGAAAATGGCTGTTCAATAGAGGTTTCTGGATATTAAAATACCTGTGTTACCCATATTTATACATGTATCAAAATAAAAACTGATGAATGGTCAGAAAGAGAAGCAGTTGGAGAGGGGGTAGAGCAAGATGACCAAATAGAGACCTCCAGTAATTGCCCTTCCACATAAACACCAAATTCAACAACTATCCATGTAAGAAAGCAACTTCAGAAGAACCAAAAATCAATCAAGTGAGCCATTACAGTACCTGGTTTTAACATTAGATCAAGGAGAGAGGCATGGAAGGTGGCAGAAAAGACAGTTTTGCATTGTCTGCACCACCCTGCCCACATCCCCTGGCAGTACCATGCCAGTGCACCAAGTGGAGAGAGAATCTGTGTGCCCAGGAGAGGGAGAGGGAAGTGACTATGGGAGTTTGCATTGGAACTCAGGCCCGCCCTGTCACAGGGGAACCCAGCACAGGGTAGAACTCTGCCAGTGCCCATGGAGGGAGCATTTAGACTAGCCTGGCCAGAGGGAAATCCTTGGCCACAAAACTAGAGTTCTAATAGCCCGATCCAAGCTGACAAAAAGTAGCCTGGGGCCAGAAATAAATTCATAAGGCAGTCAGGCCATAAAAGCTGCAGGCTGTGGGCAATTCTTATGGCTATGCTGGCTCAGAACCAGTGGACTTGTGCTGCACATGACCTTGTGAGACACCAGCAGTTGCAGCCAAGCCAGTGCCTGTGTTACCCCTGCCCCAATTCCAGGCAGTGCAGCTCAGGAAGAATCTTCTTCCATTTAGGAAAAGGAAAGGGAAGAGTTCAGAGGACTTTGTTTTACAACTTAGGTACCAGTTCAGCTACAGTAAAATAAAGTACCAAGCAGACTCCTGAAGCCCCTGAATCCAGGCTTTAGTTCCTAGATGACATTTCATCTAAGGTTGAAATGGGTTCCCCTGTGACAATTCTTGCAGGCAATACAAGACTGTCTTTTTTGCCATCTTCCATGCCTCTTTCCTTGATCTAATGTCAATCTGTGCTAGAAGGAATATACTACCCTGAAGGTTGTCCTGATAGGATTTACCATCTGATTACTAAAGAGCCCTTCAGCTTTAAATAAGCATCAGAGGTAGCCAGGCAACAGTCACTATAGGCTTTGAGTAAGACTGGGATGGATTCAGCAATGACCTGGTGCTGGTGGCCATAAGGGAGTGTCCAAATCACCCCTCCCATGACTCCAGCATCCCAGCACAGAGAGTGAGGGAAGAGAGTGAGAGACTTTGCCTGGTAATCCATGAAATTCTCCCATATATTACCCAAGTCCACTAAGGTAGTGCCACCAGGAGTCTGCAAGAATCACAGCATTACTGGGCCTGGTGCACTCCCAGTGCTGACATGGCTGCAGTGACCAAAGACTTAGATCACAACACTCACTTCTCTTTGAATATCTAGAAAGCCTCAAGAAGGATGAGTTCAAACAAGCCCAGACTGTGAAGATGAAAATTAATATCTAATTTTTCAACCTAAACATTTGTACCCCCATAATATGCTGAAATAGAAATTTTTTTTTTTATAAAAACAATGCCCAGACATTGGCAAATATCCACAAGCATCAAGAACATCCAGGAAAACATGACCTCAACAAATGAACTAAACAAGGTGCTAGTGACTAATCCCAGAGTGATAGAGATATGTGAACTTTCAGACAGGGATTCAAGATAGCTGTCCTGAAGAAGTTCAATGAACTTCAAGACAAAACAGAAAAGGAATTCAGAAACTTAAAAGAAAAATTTAACAGAGATAGTGAAATAATAAAATAAATCAAGCACAAATTCAGGAGCTGGAAAAATCCAATTGACAAATTGAGAAATGTGTGAGAGCCTCTCAACAGCAGAATTGACCAAGCAAAATAATTAGTGAGCTTGAAGACAGGCTATTTGAAATACATAGTCGGAAGAGAAAAAAAGAAGAAAGAAGGAAAAAATGAAGCATGCCTACAAGATCAAGACAAGAGCCTCAAAAGGGAAAATATAAGAATTATTGGCCTTAAAGGGGAGGAAGAGAAAAACACTGAGGTAGAAAGTTCATTCAAAGAAATAATAACTGAGAACCTTCCAAACCTAGAGAAAAGTATCAATATTCAAGCACAAAAAGGTCGTAGAACACTAAGCAGATTTAACTTCAAGATTTAAGAATCAAGCTCCCAAAAGTCACAGATAAAGAAAAGGTCCTAAGGGAAGCAAAAAAAAAAAAAAAAAGGAAAAATATGATCTAAAAATGTGCCCCCAAGACTGGAACACTTAAATATATAAAGAAAATACTACCAGAGCTAAAGAGAGACATACCCCAATAAAGTAATTGTTGCAGAATTCAATGCTCCACTTTCAGCATTGGACAAATCATCCAGAGAGAACATCAACAAGGAAACATTGGATTTAATCTGCACTACAGACCAAATGGACCTAATAGATATTTACAGAACATTTAATCCAAAAGCTACAGAATATACATTCTTCTCCTCAGCTCATGGATCATTCTCATTGACAGACCAAATGGTAGGCCACAAAACAAGTCTTAAAAATTGAAAAAATTAAAATCATATCAAGATTTTCTCTGACCACAATGGAATAAAACTGGAAAACAATAATAGGAGGAACATTGAAAATATACAAACACATGGAAATTGAACAATAAACTCTTGAATGACCAGTGGGTCAATGAAGAGATTAAGAAGAAAATTTGAAAAGTTCTTAAACAAATGAAAATGAAAATACAACATATCAAAATCTATGGGATACATTAAAAGCAGTAATAAAAAGAAAGTTTATAGCAAAAGTGCCTACATCCAAAAAGTAGAAAAGCTTCAAATAAACAATCTAATGATATATCTCAAAGAACTAGAAAAACAAAAGCAAACCAAACCCAAAATTAGTACAAGAAAATATAATAAAGATCAGAGCAGAAATAAATGAAATTGAAACTGACAAAATAGTATAAAAGATCAATGAAATGAAAAGATAGTCTCTTGAAAAGATAAACAAAATTGACATACCTTTAACCACACTAAGAAAAAAAGAGAGTAGATCCAAATAAATAAATCAGAGATGAAAAAGGAGGCATTACAACTGATACTGCAGAAATTCAAAGAATTATTAGAGACTACTCTGAGCAACTATATGCTAATATATTGGAAAACCTAGAAAAAAATGGATAAATTTCTAGACAAATATAAC
The DNA here is from genome assembly GCA_008750895.1 of Mirza zaza. NCBI lineage: Eukaryota > Metazoa > Chordata > Mammalia > Primates > Cheirogaleidae > Mirza > Mirza zaza. The sequence goes on from VSMD01042501.1 coordinate 61,147, forward strand.
CTACTAAGATTGGTTAATTCAGGTTTTGGAAGAAATCCAAAACCTGAATAAACCAAAAACAAGTAACAAAATAGAAGTATTAATAAGAATCTACCATCAAAGAAAAAGCCCAGCATCCAATGGATTCACTGTTGAATTCTACCAAGCATTCAAAGAACTAATATGAATCCTGCTTAACACAATGACTGCCACACTACAAAAAAAAAAAAAAAAAAAAAAATTCCTTGGGGCCATGATGTTTTATTACAAAAATAGAATAAAAACTTCAGAAACCAAAATGATCCTTTCTAATTTAATAAAAAATTTGTGATTTTTTTTATTGTTTTCTCTGTATGAGTTATATGCAACTTGAAAAATAGTTCTCATAGCTCATAAAGTGAAGAGATGTGTGAGTTACATATGCTTCACAAGGCCCCAGGCTCAAAACTAGCATGAGTTAAATACAACCTACATGGCAGTTAAAGTATTAAACTATTCCAAAAATTTGAGGAAGAGGGAATACTCCCAAATTCATTCCTTGAGGCCTGTATAACCCTGATACCAAAACCACCAAAGACACAACAAAAAAAGAAAGCTAACAGGTTGGTGTAAAAATAATTGCTGTTTCACGTGAATTGTAAATCATTATAACTAGGCTCAAACACATCTTTATTAATCAATATAGGAACCATTACAATCAACACATTTTTGCCAATAAGAAATAAGTTTGTTTTTTCCTGTAGCATAAAAATCCATGCTTCAGGATTTGACGAACTCTTGGAAAGCATTTTCTGCACCCTGCTGGTTGTGGAATCGTTTTCCCTGCAAAAAGTTGTCGAGATACTTGAAGAAGTAGTAGTCGGTTGGCAAGAGGTCAGGTGAATATGGCAGATGAGGCAAAATTTCGTAGCCCAATTCGTTCAACTTTTGTGGTGGGTGGTTGTGCAATGTGCAGTCGGCGTTGTCGTGGAGAAGAATTGGGCCCTTTCTTTTGAGCAATGCCAGCTGCAGTCATTGCAGTTTTCAGTGCATCTCACTGATTGCTGAGCATACTTCTTAGATGGAATGGCTTCCCCAGGATTCAGAAAGCTGTAGTGGATCTGACCAGCAGCAGACCACCAAATAGTGACCATGACCTTTTTTGGGTGCAAGTTTGGCTTTGGGAAATGCTTTCGAGCAGCTTCTCGGTCCAACCACTGAGCTGGTCATGGCTCGTTGTCGTATACAATCCATTTTTTTGTCACATGTCTCAATCCAATCGAGAAATGGTTCATTGTTGTTGTGTACAAGAAGAGAAGACAACACTTCAAAACGAGTTTTTTTATTTTTTATTTTTTTTTTACTTTTGGTCAGCTCATGAGGCACTCACTTATTGAGCTTTTTCACCTTTCTAATTTGTTTCAAATGTGGAATGACCATAGAATAGTTGACGTTGAGTTCTTCGGCAACTTCTCTTGTAGTTGTAAGAGGATCAGCTTCGATGATTGCTCTCAATTGGATGTTGTCGAGTTCCGATGGCTGGCTACTGCGCTCCTCATCTTGAAGGCTTTCGTCTCCTTTGCAAAACTTGTTGAACCACCATTGCACTGTACGTTCGTTAGCAGTTCCTGGGCCAAATGTGTTGCTGGTGTTGTGAGTTGTCTCCACTGCTTTATGACCCATTTTGAACTCAAATAAGAAAATTGCTCAAATTTGCTTTTTGTCTAACATCATTTCCATAGTCTAACATAAATATAAAATAAACAGCAAGTAATAAGTCATTAGCAAAAACACAAAGTGAGAAATGCACATTAAAATGATGTGTAACATAACCACATTTATTTAAGAATGTATTCTAAAATCAAATGGCAAATTTCAACAATGTTAAAACTGCAATTACTTTCGCACCAACCTAATATTATTGTTAAATTACAGACCTAAAAGAAGTCCAGCACATTCTTTCTCTTTTAGGACCTTTCTTTAGAACTCCTCCATGTACTCATAAGCCCTTATATCTAACTTTATTTTTCTACCAGTTAATACTTTGTTATAATTATGTGTTTGCATGTCTGTCTTTTTCACTATGCAGGTAACTCCTTGGGAATGACAAACCTGTTTTTTTTGTTTTTGTTTTTTATCTTTATAGCCCTTATGCCTTCTGTACAGCTGGACTTAACATAGGTGCTCTATGACTGTGGTTGTCTAAATGATGGTAAGGAGGATCACTGGCAGAGCAGAGAAGGAAGTTCTATAAATCTGAACACATAAGACGCTAGTTTGCTTGCACCAAGCAACTGTTTCTTATATTCTGGAAGGCTATATATATCACTTATAATAGTGATTGAATTTGAGACTCGCAGCTCATTAGGATAACCAACCACAGGTGATTGTGTTTGAAGCATGAAAGAAGGCAAATGAATGAGACAAGAGAAGAGCCAACAAAAGAGGAAAATGAGTGAATGTATTGCAAGTATTGTTCTTTGGAATTTGGCAACCCAGACTTAGAAAATTATTCACTGAGATGCTAAGCCATCATGATCAGTTATAATTCCAAATGAGAACAAAGAGTGTTTATCTACTGCTCATGAGAAATTTCAATTCCTTAGCTTTGTCTTAACCCAACATACAAAAATTTGTGCCCGGTCATAGTATAGTTTTGCAAAGCAGACAGATGGGTCCATTACAAAATCATCTATTTGGATTCCTGCCTTGCTTCAGCCAAGGTACCCATTTCCACACCAATATTAGTTGCATTCTTTAATTTGCCTTTCTTTTCATCTTTAATTATTGTGTTTTGCTTCTCTCCCAGATCCATTAAAGTATCACCCAGTGATAGAATTGAAAAGGAGTTTTTTTTCCTAACTGATTTATGTTCAGGGATCATTTTTCCTCCTCCTTAAATTATTTGAAAGATTCTCAGTATTTGCTCAGGAGTTAAACTGCCCTTCCAATACCCTTTTTCATTTTGAGACATATCCACTGAAAACATTCCCCATAATAATTATTCTGTGGTCTTTGCAGAAATTGTCATTCAATTTGAAGCAAGACTAAAAATGGTCAAATGTTTGTGCATCTAAATATGGTAAATGCCTCTACAAATAAATATTAACTTCATTTTTACTTGACATATTTACATAGCTGCTTGAAATTGTGTTGCTTCTTTTCAAAACTTACAAAGAGCCTTTAAGGGAGATATCTGTAAGGAATAATATTTAATGCCAAATACCAAAGACCTTTTGTTTGTGTTTGTTTGGTGTATGTTATTTCTTATACAGTCAAAACACATAATATATGCATGTATAAGAATATGGCTAGAAAAGAAGGTATGGCTATGTTTCATTTTAACAAAGAATGAAGTCAGAAGATGCAAATGTGATAGAAGAATATTAAAGAGGAAGTTAAAACTCTCTAAAACCAACAGAAATGTGTAGAAAAAAATGATAGAAGTAATACATAAATCTTTAAGACACGAGAATCTTGAAGCATTGGCTTGATTGGATATTAGAGACCCATGGAAATAGCCCATTACTAGTTTAGGATTCTCAACACTCTAGAGTAATCAGCATTTACTCTCCAGTGACTAAAATAATTAATACCTTGACTACATCCTTGTAAAGAGTCTGAAATGTACTCTTAGGAACCTTACAAAAGACAGGCAAATAAGGTTCAACCCAAGTTTGTCTCCCTCAGGGCACTTTTAGCTACCATGTGTGTCTGCTATCTTTTAAACAAGTGTTTTGAACTAGAGGAGAGAATAAAACTCCCTAAACAATTTCCCTGTTTGGTATCAGCAACCACCCACAAATCTTTGAGAAAAATCAGTAAATCGACCATTAAGAAATAGAGAGTTTAGAAATTAAAAGGCCTAACTAAACATCATAGTTTCATCCACAATACAGTTGTGTTTCCAAGACTATATTAGGACCTCAAAAGGCATGAGAATCCCTCAAGTACCCCAAAGCAACAAATGCTGGCAAGGATGTGGAGAGATAGAAACACTCTTACACTGCTGGTGGGACTGCAAATTAGTGAAACCTTTGTGGAAAAGAATTTGGAGATACCTCAAAGAGCTACAAGTGGAACTACCATTTGATCCAGCAATACTACTATTAGGCATCTACCCAAAGGAACAAAAGCCATTCTATAATAAAGACATCTGCACTTGAATGTTTATGGCAACACAACTCATCATAGCAAGGATGTGGAAACAACCCAAGTGCCTGTCAATCCATGCATGGATTAATAAAATATGGTATATGCATACAGTGGAATACTACTCAATTATAAGAACTGATGCTGATCTAACACGTCTTATATTACCCTGGATAGAGCTTGAACCCATCCTTCAAAGTGAGGTATCACAAGAAAGGAAGAACAGGCTCTACATGTACTCACCATCAAACTGGCACTGACTGATCAACATTAAGGTGCTCACACAGTAGTAATATTCTTTGGGAGTAGGGGAGTTGGGGGTGGATAAACTCACAACTAATGGAAATGGTGAGCATTGTGGGGAGGGGAAGGGCACGTCTTAATTCATGGTTGGGATGTGGCAAAGTCATAACATGTAACCAAAATGTTTGTACCCCCATAATTTCATGAAATAAAAAATTTAAAAAAAGAATCCCTCAAGTGTCTCACATCTAGATGTAAATTGAAAGTACAGTCAGTTGAGAGCTGGTGGGGGAATCAAAACAAATTTATTTTGCAAAGTGATTCCTATTTATTATGTAGTATTTTTAGGTTGAACAAAAGTTCAAATTTCTTTGCAGTTAAAGGCAGTTAACATATTTGAAAGTTGTCTTGAGGAAGTCATGACTAATTCTATATAAAGATCATCTTGTAATCTTTGAAAGTCCAAGATAATCCCCAAACCACTGTCATTTTGAGAAGTCTATGAAAACTGGAGCAGGATCTATGTAAAGAGTCAGCTTGTAAAGAACAAAAATATATCAGTAAACCCAAAGAGTTTCTGAGAAGCATGACAGCCTATTTAGTTGAGTGATCTTTCCTTTATTTTGCATAGTAGACATTTTCCTATACCATAATGCCTACCAGACTTTCCATTCTATTTTCCTCTCAAATGTGAATTTCTTAGCTCAAAATTCAGCTTGAACATCACACACAAAAACAAAACATACACAAGATTATAACAGAGATATGAAAAGTCACTTTAAGGCACAGAATATTGTTTCTTGATCAGAACAAGATTATTTCAAAGGAAATAAGAAATGCAAGGAAAAGACTGTGTCCATCAGAAAAGAAGGTCATTCATTAATTCATTTATTCTGCAATCACTATTGAGATTGCCTTTGAGCCTTGGGGTATGCTAGGTAGGCACTGAGAATACAAGGAGAAAAAAAGGAGACCTTGAGAAATCAGCACTATTCAAGCTTTTCCAAATGTTGAACAACAGAGAGGGTGCCCAGGGAAGCAGATGCTACACTCTTGCCCATCTGGCAGGTATATCCCTATTTTGGACCATCTGATGCTGATGTAAGAAATCTTTGAATCACTTCTTCTCTTCCTGCTCTGATTCCTTACTCACAAAGCATCCTGATTATAGTAATTTGCTTTCCCATATGACAATATGGAGAAAATGCATTTGCTCTAAGACCCCAGTCAAGTATCCACCAGGAGTGGGGGACCTGAGTAGTGATATTTCATACTGTAATTGAATAGTATTTCAGTTTATAGACTTTAGTCTTAATGTAGTAACACTGTGAGCAAGTCTCATCAAATATTCTACTTGAAGGGCTTTATATAATGCAGTTTCTGCATCTACAGGCTGAGGAGCCTTTCTTTGGACAACTGTTCCATTTAAATCTGTAATTATACTTGTATGTATATATTTGGGATTTTCTCTGCTTTATTTCTATGCCCTCGTACCTTAGCTACACATAGATAAATGTTGAGGTTTTGGATTCCTTTTATAAAAACTCCTGAAGACTTTCTGTTCATTTAAAAAGAACTACCGCTCCTCCAACCCATCAAAATTATCCCCAATAATGATTTTTAGAATTTTTCTTAACCTGGTGCATACAATAGGTAGAAAACATCATGGCCTGAACAAACCCTTCTGTTTCTTCTCGGCATGACATGTATATAGACCTGGCAGGCACTCCGTGTCCTTGATTAGATGGTTGCTAATCAGGAAAGGAGGACATTCCAACTGTGCTCTCCAGTGACACTGAGATTTGTGCTCAGGAAGAAGCTTATATTTTTTGCCTCCCTCTGTCCCTTCAGTGATCACATCCAAGTTATTTTCCAATTCTAGTTTCTGTCTGCTACCTATACTAAATGAATACTAATGGTGTTTATAAAAACCTTTGTACCCATCTAAGCTGTTAGCCTGTTAAGGTCATTTTCTTTGAAAATGTTTTCTTCTTTCAGGCTTACGGCTTTTCTTCATCATTCTGCCCTTGTCTCCACTAAAAAGATAGCATCTTTTTTAGCATGTTCGCAGGCAACGAAGTCGTTTTTTTTTTTTTTTTTTAGTTAGTGTGGTCATTATAGGTATGGATGGATTCCTTGGCATCAAGGTCATCTCCAAGGATCCTGAGAACTGTCTTTAAAAATAATGACTTCTTTGCCTAGTACCTAAATCAAAGCAACACAAAACTCACCTGTTTAATGGCCCTGAGAGAAGGTTAGATATATCTAACATATCTAAGATGGGTAACTTAAATGATTACCTAGGTACTTTTCTATATCACTGCATAACCAAAAATCAACCATCCAGTACCCCTCACAAACTGGAACGAAGAATATTTTTTATATACACAACTCCTGTAAAAGTTCACTTCTTACTGAAGGATGCTTCCTTGGGAATTATTATTTCTGATGTAGAAGGATATCTTGTTGCTATGTACAAAGTCATCATTGGGACTCAAGCCAAGTACATGCTAGAAAGCCTCAATTGTTGATCGATGGCAAGTACATCAGCTTGTTTAAAATATCATGGGGTTCTCCAGGCATTTCATTTCCTAATTGTGAACAATTATTTGCATTTAATTTAGATCTCATCTTGCTGCCTGGAAGTCAGATGGCAACACCACCAGAGCCAGAGGAAGTAATTACATAATCTCCAATATCTTTCCATCAATTAATTTATTTGGATGAGTTTAAATGGTAACATAAGGAAGTGCTTGATAGTGTTAGCTACAGGCAGGCAAAGGGGGGTGATCATAAAGTGAGTCATCTACATTCTCCAGCTCAGTTGTATTATGGTTAGCTCATGCTTATTAAAGCAACATTCCAATCCTGAATTTGCTTTTCAGTAAAGATTAATGGAAGTTCTAGTAGGTTTTGGAAATGTATTCAACATTTTTTTCTGATAATTTACCAATGTTCTTGTTCAGTTAATTTAATTGTAATTGGAAAGTCATACATTAGAGATAATAATAACACTTTGAAGGTTGTTGTAAGGATAAAATGAGATAATATATTTAAATTACATCAGTTATGGTGAATGGCTGGCTCTTCATGAAAGTCATTGTTTTTGTTTTTGTTACTATTAATATCAATTTATTTCTAGAAAAATACAAGGCAACAACTTTATGAGGTAAAATATCTCAATAACAAAATTCTTTTATTAGAAATGAGTTAGGCAGGGGAAAGTGTTATTATTTCTTATTTTTTCAAATATTAAGAGGAATAACAGAGGCCCAAATGACTGATTTTGGTTTTTATGAGTTATTGCACATTTCATGGAATTGTGGTTCACAAACTTTTAGTGTCTGTAGCCTATTTTGTTGCGAGAAAAGACCACACAGACATCTAATCTAATCTAATCAATCTATACCCAGATGTCAACCCCAAATAAACCAACGTGGGAAGTTGGAAATTAGAAGGAGGAGGGGCGATTAGAAAGGAAGAAAAATAACATTTTTTTTTGGTGTGCCAACTATGTGCTTGGAGTTGAGCCAGATGCTTGACATAAATCTGTGGGTAGATTTTGGAATTAATCTCAGTTGCTGCTGTAAGTGCATCATTCCTTTTTCCAGTTCACAGCCTTACTACTAACTCTTGCACTTGTGCACTAAGGTGGGTGAGGAGGCTAGGGGGATAGAGCTGGGAATAAGCACAGAAATAAATGGTGGTAAAACCAGGCTATGAGAAGAGATAGTCTTTGAGGCTTCCTGACCCTCCTTCCTTCTCCTTTCCACCCATGCATGCAGGTGGCCTCCCTGCAGTTATCCTGAGATGATGGAAATAAACTGCATTGCTTATCAGCGCAGCAGTGTGAGCAGCACTGCAGTAGCTGTCCAGGCCTTCCAGGCTGTACTTGTGAATTTCCAGTCACAAAGTAATTCAGATTAAAGGGACTTCCTCTTTTATCTCTTCTCTCCCTTCTCCCTCTGTTGACAGGGACATTATCCTGATACTATAGGCATATTATCTCATCTGCTTTTCAAAAAATAAATAATAAAAAACAACCTTTATAGCTTACTGAGGATTATGAGACAACCATATTAATTCCATCCTTAAGTGGTTTATCTGTGTTAATATGGGATGTGAGTGGGGGTGGATTTCTTCATGCATATCCTTTGCTTACAGTTGGCAAGAACTAGGAGAGCATAAAATATGTCTGCGTGCATATGTGTAAGAGGCAGTGACCTCTAACTGCACCACAAGGATAAGTACAAAATGAATGATTTCGGATTATCTATTGTTTTGAATTATTAATCTTCTTTTCCTCTAGTAAGAAAAACATTTACAGATTGACTTTCTTTAAGCCCTCATTAATATAGAATGTTCTTAATACATCCCCCACAATATTTCTTCATGGGAATTGTAAAATGGTCGAGCATGCTCCTTTTTGAAAAATTTTCTTCCTTTATGTCTTCCTCCCATTCTAGATGTAATTTTTTCCCCCTCTGCTTCTATTTATGACTTTTCTTGTCTCTTTCCTACTCCATTTCACCTCTTCTCTTTCATGCTTCTTCTTTTCACTGTATTATATTATCCTAAAAAGGCTCCTTATTTTCCACACAGACTATGCAGTCCTGTCTTCCTCTAGTTCATGGAAAGTAGTTTTATTACACAAAATTTTTCACACTCAGAAAGCATCATGAAAGTAGCTTGCTTCTAGGCTAAAAAAGGAAACCCTTAACATGTCAGAAATATAACTGATGAGTTTCAGAATCTCAGGATGCTTATCTGAACCTCTCCAACGTTTAAGATTCATCAATGTCTAATAAATATGTCACTTGCAAATTCTATTAAGCGACAGTCACACATCAAGCTCCACATGCAATTTGGAATACCTAAGCAGCCACGGTGCTCTGACATACAATTTTGGGCATTTCAAATCGTCATCTGTAAAATGGTAGTGGACTTTCAAACTCAACACTGACACAAGACACTCAATATATCTTTGGGTTGCCAGCAGCTCTGAATGATTCTAAGGGCTGTTTGATGTACATCACAAAGCCTGTTCTCAGACTTTTCTGCCTCTTCTCTCTCTAGAGTTTGCTTTCTTGGCAGTGACAATAATGAGGCATCTGCAGGCAAGTAGCCACAGTAAGGATATTTCCCATCCCACACTGCCTCAGTAAGCCCACTCTCTGTGGTAGAATGAGAGTATTAAAATTGTGGAAACACTGGAATCTTTCCAACTACTGCCTCCAGTTGGAATTACTTTTTACTAAACTGACTTGTTCCTGGAAGCTTTAAAGCCAAATTAAGCATCATTGTTCATAGCATGAAATCTGGAGAAAAAAGGATCTGAGTTCAAGTCATGATTCCAGAAATCACTTGCTGTAGAACCTTGATTAAGTGTCCTCTTATATCTAGACCTCATAAATGAAATGGTTCCTCATAAATGAAATGGTCATGATTAAAATAGTAGCTTTTTCATAGATTTCTATGAATACCCTAGTAAATATTGGTTATATTTTTTTTGGGCAAATTGCCAGGCAAGTAAGGGTTCAACTAATGGTATTTGACTTTTTTACATAGAATTTCATCTCAAACTCTCTTCCAATGTCACAAAAACTACTGGCCCTCTGTGAAAGGAGAATTGAAAAGGAAGAAGCCTTCTTGGTCATGATGGATTATTATTATTATTATTTGATGTGCAACTGAATTTGGTTTGCTAGACTTTTATTGTGAATTTTTACATCTATATTCATAAGGGATATTGGTCTGTGGTTAGCTTTGGTATCAAGGTGATATTGGCCTTGTAGAATAAGTTTGGGAGGATTCCTTCCTTCTCAATGTTATGATATCATTTATGCAGCATGGAATTTATTCCAGGGATGCAAGGATGGTTCAACATATGTAAACTCATAATGTGATTTACCACATAAACAGAAGCAAAAACAAAGACCATATTATTAGCTCAATAGACACAGAAAAAGCATTTGACATTTGACAAAATTGACATTTGATAAAATTCAGCACCCTTTTATGATAGGAATGCTTAGCAAAATACAATAGATGTAATATACCTCAAAATTATACAAGCCATATATGACAAACTAATAGCAAATATCATACTGAATGGGGAAAAATTGAAACCATTCCTGCTTAGAACTGAAACTAGACAAGATTGCCAACTATCTCCAATTTTATTCAACTTAGTGCTGGAAGTCCTAGCCAGAGCAATCAGGCAAGAGAAGGAAATTAAGGGTATCCAAATGGGGAAAGAAGGGGTCAAGCTATCTCTCTTTGCTGATGATATTATCTTATATCTTGAAAACCCCAAAGATTCTGCCATGAGACTACTGGAATTGATAAATAAATTCAGCAAAGGCTCAGGTTACAAAATCAATGTATACAAATCAGTAGCATTTCTATATGCAACAACCGTCAAGCCAGGAATCAAATCAAAGACTCAATACCTTTCACAGTAGCAACAAAGAAAATAAAATACCTAGGAATATATTTAACTAAAGAGGTGAAAGACCTATACAAAGAGAACTATAAATCACTAAGAAAGGAAATTGCAGAGGATGTAAACAAATGGAAAAACATATCATGCTCATGGATCAGCAGAATCAACATTGTTAAAATGTCTATACTACCCAAAGTGATTTACAAATTGAATGCAATCCCCATTAAAATATCAATGCCATTTTTCACAGATCTAGAAACAATAATTCTATGCTTCATATGGAAGCAGAAAAGAGCCCGAATAGCCAAAGCAACCTTACTCAAAAAGAACAAATCAGGAGACATAACTTTATGAGACTTCAAACTATACTACAAGGCTGTAATAACCAAAACAGCATAGTATTAACACAAAAGCAGAGACATAGACCAACAGATCAGAAGAGAAAACCCAGATATAAAATCATCCTCATATTGCCATCTGATCTTTGAAAAATCAGACAAAAACATACACTGGGGAAAAGAATCCCTATTCAAAACTGGTGCTGGGAACATTGGATAGCTACAGGTAGAAGATTGAAACAAGGATCTGCATCTCTCATGTCTCAAAAAAATCAACTCATGATGGATAACAGACTTAATCAAGCCTAAGGCATCAAACCATAAGAATTCTAGAAGAAAATGTTGGAAAAACTCTTCCTCCCTTCCTCCCTTCCTCCTTCTCCTCTTCCCTCTTTCCTTCCTTCCTTCCTTAGGATATTATAGGAAAACTCTTATAGAAATCAGCCTAGGCAGAGAATTTATGAAGAAGACCCCCAAAATAATCATGGCAGCAACAAATATAAATGAATGGGACTTGATCAAATTAAAAAGTTTCTGCACAGACAAGGAAACTATTACAAGAGTGAATAGACAACTTACAGAATGGAAGAAAATATTGGAAGAAAATATATCCAATAAAGGGCTGATAATTACAATCTACTCAGGAAAATCAGCAAGAAAAAAACCAACCGCATTAAAAAGTAGGCAAAGGACATGAACATAAACTTTTCAAAAGAAGAAAGACTAATGGCCAATAAACATATGAAAAAATGTTCAACATCTCTAATCATCAGGGTAATACAAATCAAACCCACAATGAGATATTACTTAACTTGAGTGAGAATGGCTTTTATCAAAAAGTCCCCAAGCAGCAAATATTAATGTGGATGCAAAGAAAGAGGAACACTCATACATTGCTGGTGGGAGTGCAAACTAGCACAACCCCTGTGGAAAGTAGTATGGAGATACCTCAAAGAACTAAAAATAGAATTACTATTTGATCTAGCAATCCCACTACTGGGTATTTATCCAAAGTAAAAAACAGACATTCCATAAAAAAGACATCTGCACTCGAATATTTATTGCTGCACAATTCATAATTGCAAAGATATGGAATCAACCCAAGTGCCCATCAATATGTGAGTGGATTAATAAAACATGATATATGTATACCATGGAGTACTACTCAGCCATAAAAACTGGTATACTAATACCTTTTGTAACAACCTGGATGGAACTGGAGACCATTCTAAGTGAAGAATTCCAGGAATGGAAAAACAAACACCATATGTACTCACTATTAAATTGGAACTAATTGATCATCACTCATGTACATATATGGAAGTAAAGCTCAATGGAAAGCAAGCAGGGGGTAGAGGGGAGAAGTGGATGAGTAAAATCACCCCTAGCAGGTACAATGCACACTATCTGGTGATGGGAACACTTATAACTTTGACTCAAACTGTACAAAAGCAATTCATGTAGGCAAAACGTTAGTACTTCCATGATAATGTGAAATTTAAAAAAATAATTAAAAAGAAAAAGAAAACTTAAAGTAATATGCTCTCATTCCTGACATTGTATTCTACATTTATTCATGATAATAATGAACAGAATAGGCAAGGCTATGCTGCTGTGACAAACAACTCTAAACTCTCAGTTATTTCACAGTCCAGTATCAGTTGGACAATTGACTCTTCTTGACAGATGTCCTAGTGCAAATACAGGATATAGCCTCCTTTTATCCTATAACATGGCCATCACTGAGGTCCCCATGTAGGGGAAGAATGAGATCAGGGATTTTCATGGAGTGCCATGTATGGTGAGGCTTTGGAGAGGAATACACCACTTCTGCTAACTAACTTTCTACTGGCCAGAATTAGTCATATGGCACCAACATAACTGAACCCAAGAGAAAGAAGCAGGATGGGTGAACATCTAGGTAGCCAATGCCACTATTACAATCATAGTGAGGGGAGAATGACAGTGTGTTAGGGAGTTTGTTATTGCTGGGTTAAGATGATGCAAATATTGAGCTGCTTTCTCACCCAGACACCATATGAACTTGTCTCAGAGACCAAAATGTTTCAACTTGAGTCCTTTAGACCTGACAGATGATCAGACATTTTTTTTCTTTATCTATGGATTGTAAATGCTTTTAAATCAGTTTCAAATTTTATTGCTTTTGCTCTTCATTCATTCTACTCTCTTGAAACTTCTGAGGCAAGTGAGCATACAGTATCTTTTCCCACTAAATGTGTTAATTGAAATAAGAACTGTATAAAAAAGTTAAGAAGAGAACTACAGTTATATACACACTAACACGGGTACATCTCAAAAACAGACATTTGAGCAAGAGAATTAAGTAACAATAAATATACTGCATACTTCCATGTTCAAAACCTAGAAAAATTAAATAATATATCATCTTAGGAAAAGTATATGAGCTGTAAAACTACAATGAGAAGTAAAGGAATGAGTGAAGTATCACAAGAATGGAAAAACAAGCACCACATGTACTCACCATCAAATTGATATTAACTGATCAACACGTAAGTGCACATATAGTAATAACATTCAATGGGTGTTGGGGAGATGGGACCAGGGAGGAGGGGATGGGTATACACACAGCTAATGGATGTGGTGTGCACCATCTGAGGGATGGACACACTTGAAGCTCTGACTTAGGTGGGGCAAAGGCAATATATGTAACCTAAACATTTGTACCCCCATAATATGCTGAAATAAAAAAAAATTTAAAAATAAAAAGAAAGAAAGAAGGAATGAAAATTCAAATTTTGGCATAGTGTTTGAAAAAGGAGAAGGTGGTGTTTCAGAAAGAGAAACCAGGGGGATACTTCAAAGGTTCTAGTTATATTCAATTTTTGTAGTTGGGTAGCAAAAGGTGCACACATATTCATTTTGTGCTCAGTCTTTACGCTAACCTGATATTCTTGGTGCTCTCTTTTCTATACATATTTAATAAAAACAAACAAGAAGTAAAATTAGAAAAGCAAGAAAGGCAACAGACTTGGCCCTTGGTGCTTTGTTCTTTTATCAAATCACATTATTTTGCAAGTTCATATTTGGATAGGAGGTACTTGGATTTTCCATTTATATGTAGTCTTCAGATTAACATGAACTTTAGAAAGTTAAATATCTGCTGCCTAATTTCAAGTTCAAAACATGGTAAGGGGACCCCTAACACTCTAATGTTATGTCTGATTCAAATTCCACAGTGCTTCATTTATCATTTTTTGAGTTAAATAGCACCCCCAAACTTAGTGATTTAAAATGGCAACAATTATTTTGTTATTTCATGATTTCTGCAGATCAGGATTCCAGGAAGCAGGTAGCTGGATGCTGCTGGCTCAGGATCTCTCACGTGGCTGCAGTCAGATGAGGACTAGTGCTGGGACATGTGGGAACTGGTTAGGCATCTCTCCCTCCCTGTAGTCTCAGGGCTTCTCCATGTGACCTCTCCATGTGGGCTAGCTTGGGCTTCCTCACTGCATGGCAGCTTCGGGGCAGTAAGACTGCTTATGTGGTGACTAAGGGCTCCAATGTAAGTTTCCACTGAGGGAGTCTACAGCAGAATTGCTTTTTGTGTCTTTAGCTGGGAAGTCAGGCAGAGTCACTTCTGTTGTATTCTATTGGTTACAAGTGTGTCACAAGCCCTTCCGGATTCTAAGAGAGAAAATTTAGACCACATTTCTTGATGGGAGAGTGGCGCATGGACAGGAGGACAGGAGATATTGCTGCAACCTTTTTGGAAAATATAATCTGTCACACATGTATAATTGGGATGGTGACAGTATAATTTGTCATCCAAAATAGTAGTACTTTTTAGACTAAAAGGGAGTGCTAACAATTACACAGAGATAACAAGTAAAAGTATGGATTTTACTGGGCATACCATGACATCTGGTCACCCTGGTAATAGGACAACTAATCTTAAGAGTTGGATTAGGCATTTCCTACCTGAAGACATCATTAAAAATACATTACCTTTGGGATCTGCCTCATCAGAATTCAGAGCCTTTATCTTTCAGAGACAAAATGCACAGACATCAGAAGATTTTTTAAAAAGAGTAATCAGAATGGAAAAATGCTTTGTAATTTCTCTGTGTTCTCTCTTTCATTTTATCATGGCTAGGTCACCCTTACCTCCCACAGAGAGTCAAATATTTAAAATTGCAAGTTGAGAATATTATCAGTGACACACACAACAGAAATGTTAATGTTTCTGAACAACAGGCACTTTAAACTCTATGCAGATATTCTCCTGATTATTAACAATCCTATTCTTGCTGAGGCTTTAACCCAGTGTTTTCCATATTGTGTTTCATGGGAACTACCACAGCTAGGAAGCTCACAGAAAATATTTTCTAAGATGAAAGCAGTTTGAAATCTCTGTAAATTTTATCCCTTCTCTGGGGATTCACAAGTCACAGTATTAAAGGTTCTAAGAAGTCCCACAATAAGAAAAATGTTAAACTTTGTTCTTGGTCTAATTGAGCGTTTCCAGAATTCATTTGACCATGGAAAGAGGTTTTCTTCCCTGAACATCACCAATTAACACTTGTCGGATTAGTATTCTGTGAAATGCACTTTAGGGAACACTGTGTTAACCTAAGCCACAATGTGGGTCTTTTCAACATTTATCAAGAAACTTGGAAAGATCAATTGCAATTAAATCAACTATTTTATTAATAAATATAGAGGAACTGAGAAGGAGGCATTTGAACTGTTTTACTAATAGATTAAGTGTTTTTAAAAGTTTGTTATTTCCAAGTGTAAGGATTTAGATTAATAAATTTGCCCTGGGCTAATTTTTAATGAACATATTCATCAGATAAAATGTATTGTTCTAAAAAGGGTACTTATTAGCACTAAGTACTAATGAGGGCATGATTTTATTCACATTCTATGTTGTCACGTGGAAAAAGGAATGCTGGTTTAAACCGTAGATTTCACTTTTTTTTTCACATTTTAAGATGTTCTAAATACAAATAACCTTCCAATGTTAGTGTAAGCTCTCAAAACTGTGCAGGAAATTGAAAGTTAAAGAAAACCCCACATTATGAGTGAGCACCAAGGGAGTAGAGTTTTTTTCCAGCATATTATGGGGGTACAAATGTTAAGGTTATGTATATTGCCCTTGCCCCCATTCCCCCCTCGAGTCAGAGCTTCAAGCGTGTCCATCCACCAGTTGGTGCACATTGCACTCATTATGTTTGTATATACCCATCCCCTCCTCCCCCCTCCCACCTGCCCAACGCCCAATGAATGTTATTCCTATATGTCCACTTAGGTGTTGATCCGTTAATACCAATTTGCTGGTGAGTACATGTGGCGCCTATTTTTCCATTCTTGGGATATTTCACTTAGTAGAATGGGTTCCATCTCTATCCAGGAATATACAAGAGGTGCTAGATCACCACCTCTTAAAGCTGAATAGTGTTTCTTAAAGCTGAATAGTACTCCATGGTATACATACACCACATTTTATTAATCGAGGGAGTAGAGTTTTTAACACACATTGAAGAATTTCAGAAAATTTAATAAGGCAGGTGTTTCGAAATTTTAGATACTGAATAAATAGATTCTTTTAAAGATAGAAATTGAGCAAAGTATTCTTACACACCTGTAAGTATACTTATGCCAAAACCATGGTAGAAAGTCCCAATTAACTTCAACCAGTCTACTGTGTTTCCTCGAAAATAAGACAGGGTCTTATATTTATTTTTCCTCAAGAAGACACCCTAGGGCTTATTTTCAGGGGATGTGTTATTTTTTTTAAAGTATGGTATGACAATCTATATTTATTCAAATATACTAAAAGTAAAATGAGTAAAATGGCAGCCACAGGTTTCCTTCTTATCCCAGGGGACACACGTACCTAAAGCAGAGCGTTCCACTCCTCACTTCACTCACAGACTTTCCCCTCAAAGCCTCAGCTTGCAACATGCACAGGATGGCCGGGACCTGACAGGGGAGCCGACCTTGTTGGTGGGGCTGCCCGCACCTTTCCCATCCCCTCTGGGATAGTAGCTGTCACGACGGGGCAGATGAAAAGGGCTGCTGTCTTCTTTACCTCTCCGCCAGGAAACGCATGAGTTGTGCAGATACGCTGTGTAGCCACGCCCATCACTAGGTCTTATTTTTGGGGTAGGGCTTACATTGTGCAAATGCTTAGAAATCCTGCTAGGGCTTATTTTATGGGTAGGTCTTATTTTCGGGGAAACACAGTATTTTTTTAAAGGCAAGAGGATGCTAACAAAGAATTATTAATAAGAAACCCTTTAGAATATTCAATATAAAAGATAATCAATCATGAAATAAAAAAGCGAAGTGTATATTCTAATTTAAACATCATCTGTTTATCTCACTTATGTATATATTCTATAGCAGTACATTTACTGTGTCTATAGAGAAACAAAACTGTCTTGTGAAATTTGCAGTGATAATAAGACAAACCAGATAGTAGCACATTTATTAACAACTCCAAAGGGGAGATTTTACTACCAACAAAAAATATACCATATTACAGATGGTATAGCTTCTCTGGATTGAATATTTAACATTATCTAGAAATAGTTAAGCCCTGGTTAGTCTTGACAAAGAATTAGTACTGGGTAAGCACATACAGAATTTATCCACTCATGAAACATTCTTCAGTTTCTAAGAGGCAGTTCAGGTTAGGGGTTAAGAGTGTTATCTCTGGAATCAGATTGTCTAGGTTTTATTCATTCATTCAATGAATGTTTGTTGTGGACCTAACATATGTTGGGTGCTGTTCTAGGTACTGTGGATGTGAATAAAAGAGGCCAGAAAATCTCTGCCCTCATGGAGGTTACATTCTAGTGATACCAACAGACAATAAAGAGATAAGTAAAATGCATAATGTGTTGATAAACAAATGTGTGCTAAAGAGAAAAACAAATAAGCAGAAATGAGGAATAGGAAGGTTCACTTTCAAAGTTTTAGTTAGGTGATCCAGCAAGGTCTCATCAAGAAAAGGATGTTTGAGTAAGGACCTGAGTGAGCCCTGTAAACATACTCAGGAAGAACATTCCAGGTAGAGGAACAGCAACTATAAAGGCCCCAAGGCAGGAATATGTCTGTAATATTTGAAGAACTGTGAGGAGTCCCATGCAGCAGGAGCTGAATGAGAAAGAAGTAGGCGATGAGGTCATAGAGTTGGGGGAGGGTATATAGGACCATGAAGGCCATTACAAAGACTTTGGCTTTAAAGTCACTGGGAGTGTTTTGAGTAGAGGAATTACTTCATTTGACTCTGTTTACTTTTTATTTTTATTTTTATTTTATTTTTTTGAGACAGAGCCTCATTCTGTTTCTCAGGCTAGAGTGAGTGCTGTGGCATCAGCCTAGCTCACAGCAACCTCAAACTCCTGGGCTCAAGCAATCCTCCTGCCTCAGCCTCCCGAGTAGCTGAGACTACAGGCATGCATCACCATGCCGGGCTAATATTTATATATATATATTTTTTTAGTTGGTCAATTAATTTCTTTCTATTTTTAGTAGAGACGGGGTCTTGCTCTTGCTCAGGCTGGTTTTGAACTCCTGACCTTGAGCGATCCTCCCACCTCGGCCTCCCAGAGTGCTAGGATTACAGGCATGAGCCACTGTGCCCGGCCTTGACTGTGTTTTAACAGAATCACTGTGGTTTCTAGTTTGAGAGTAGATGAAAAAGGAGGCAAGGGAAAACTCAGGGAGTCTGGTTAGGAGACAATAGCATTAGGTGTGAGATGTAGTGACCTACACAGGAGTGTGGTGAGAAGTATCCGATTCTGCATATAGTTTGAAGGAACATCAGACAGGATATGTTGATTGTTCAGTTGGATGCGAGCAAAAGAGAAGAGTCAAGAATGACTCCAAGGATTTTGGTCTGAGCAACTGGAAGGATGCAGTTACCATTACCTAAGACGGGAAAAATGTGGGAAGCGCAGTTCTGGTGAGGGCAGTGGGGGTAGTGGGAGATCAGGAGTTCCATTTAGACATGCGAACTTTGAGATGCCTAAGATAATTCAAGTAGACGTATTAAGAAGGTTGATAGATACATGAGGCTGGAGTTTAGAAGAGAAGTCTGGGTTGGAGCTACACATTTGCATTTGAAATCTGGTTCTGACCTTTACAGACTGTGTGATCTTGAGCAAGTTGCTGAGCTACTCCATTCCTCAGTCTCCTCATCTGAGTTAGTGTGTGGATTAAATAAATTAACCCACATTACAGGCTTAGCACCATGTGACATGTTGAAAGCACACAACAAATATGGTTACTTTGTTATTATCTTAAAAGGCATATAATGGCATTATTTCAGTATGACTACAATTTGAACATAGGGCTTAATTTCTCCATCTCGCAAATTTATAACTTGATTTACCCAGGCTTAAAACTTCCATGATACTGTTGAATATTCCTTTGCTCTACTCTGTTCATCATTTGAGCCAGATCTTTCTTCAATATGCTGTATTACCTGATTCGTCACCTCCCTTTCCTATTTCTACCACTTGACCAAAGAGGGCCCTCATGTATATAACCATGTAAGCTTTGCCACAACACAACCTCAGGGGCTCCTTTCATATTGACTATAATGGGAATGACACTGCCGGGGCTGTGTAGTACTGTATGTGTAAGGGGACTTGGGGACATATCATAAGTTTTATCTGTGAATTGTTTCCAGTGTCCTCCACCAGAAAGAAGTATGACAGAGTGGCTGGCAGCATAGGATTTAGACTCAAACATGAATCTAGCACTCTGAATCTAGCACTATACTAACATCTCGGAATACTTAATAGAACTCCTTAAGTCACATTTACTTCTCTTTAAATGAGGATCATAATATCCACCACTCAGGGTTGATATGAGAATTAAATAAAATAATGTATAAAAAGCTCTTAGCATAATGTCCAGCACATAGTATAGGATCAATCTCTTGCAGGGCCAATTTGTAATCCAGCCTTTTCTCTGTTTATTCTCCAAACACGTATCTTCCCCTACAGCCAGAGCAGCATACTTTCCTGGGCCCTAAGCACTCCATGCACATTTCCTACCCTAAAACTTTGCTTATTCCCTATCCACTGCTTGGAATCCATTCCTATTTTCTTTCCTCTCCTCCTAAATCCAGGTTAAAATCAAATCCTACCTCCTCCATGAAGCTTGCCCTTCCCCCTTTCTTTGACTGCTAATAATAACCTCTCCCTTCCCTAAAATTCCAAGTTTCTTCCTATTAACAATACCCATTTCACACATTTTCCATCTTTTCAGGAAGGTGGTAGAATACAGACAAAATTGTAGTGTTAACCATTAGACCAGGTTATGAATATATACCCTACCGATTTGGGTTGGGTTGCCTTGCCTTGGTCAACTTACTTCATTTCTTCTCCTATAAGATGATGACAGCGATAATTTCTGTGTCTAAGATTTTCATGAGAACTAGATGAGATAACCTAAGCACCTTAATTTTGGCGAGTGAACAAAATAAAGACAGGCAGTCCCTGGGTTATAGATGATCCAACTTACTGTGTCCCATACTTATGAATGGGCTCCTAAGCCTCCCCATAAGGATAACTTATGATTAAACAACTAAATTAAAAATTTGGGAACTAGTTTCTTCTGCACATGTAAACAAACCCACATGGCACAGCGGTTCATTGGTGCAGCATCTTTACGCTAGCGGCTAGCGGCTGGTGTCATTGTTCATATGGTCACTTATGCACAGCATCACCTTCGTCTTAACTTTATTCGATTCTGTGTTTACCCTTATGACTACGCCTCCAAAGCAAAAGTCCACTGCAAGTCCACTGAGCTTGTGGTGAAGAGAAAGGTGATTACAATGGAAACGAAAGTAGAAATAATTAAGCCTTGGGAGAAAGGCCAGATGCCATCATTTACTGTGAAAGCATTAGGCTTCAATCACTTGACTATTAGAACAATTATAAAGGATGAAGTGAGAATAATCGAACATTTGAAAGGCAGTGCTCCAATAAAAGCATCAATTATTGCTAAGCAGCACTGTGGATTAATTATTGAAATGGAAAGGTTATTATTGATTTGGTGAGAAGATCAAAATAAGAGTAACATTCCTATTAACCTAGTGTTGATGCAACATTAGGTTGAGTGTTAACCTTTAATATTGTTCTTTGAAATTTCTCCTATCCCCTATCTAAACTTTTTGTATAGTTTATTTTTATGTTGTTTGTTTGAATTAAAAAAGAACACAATATTTTCTGTAACTTATTATTACAGTATAGGGGCATTATTATCATTACAGTATTATGCTGTATTATTACCACATGAACCATTATATTATTGTTGTTATTACTGTATATGTGCTGTTCATCTGGGATCTAAGTTACATATAATCCGTCCTAAAGATGTTCTCAGGAATATATCTCATCCATTACCCAGGAGCCACCTGTACTTGTTTCCTTTTCCTTCATGTGCCTTATTCCTAACTAAATTATAAGATTCTGAGAGCAGGGATTATGTGTAGGTTGCATTTATTTATATCTGTGTTAGGATCTAACACAGTGGCTTTCAAACTACCTTGATGGTAATTGGTAATAATAAAAATGCATTTATATCATGTCTTAGTCCACTCATTGATCTCATACATATAATATACAAATATATTTACATATATATGCCTATTTACATAAACACATATTCACATACATACTAACACATATTTGAAAAAAGTTTCATGAAATAATACCCTTACTGTGTGAGACACAATCTGCTGTATTTTATTCTCTTTCATTCTATTCTATATTTCATTAAAAATCCAACTGCTACACACAAAATTGATTTCATGACTCACTAATGGGTTTTACTGAGAGTTTTAAGCAGTGAAAAATATCGGCATATCACATGGTGGGCACCACTTATTTGTTGAATGAGTACTGGTGGCACAGAAACTTTTTTCACAGTCTCTTCTCCCAGTCTCGCCAGCAATCTAATCTCCCTGCCAAAAAGGATGAGACAAATGAGATACACATTTCCAACTTGGTAACTTGGACTCTGGGTCATTCTGTATTTGGGATGTGTCCTTTTCTATCAACCACACAGCATAAATGAGCTATGGACTTGACAGCTCACTTACAATGTCAGCAGGTGTCATTACATGCTGGCCTCCTCTTGGTATATGCCACTGCGCTGATGCAGCCAGTTACATAAAGCTCTTAGGGTTCCGAGGCAGTACTGGGCACTTTGTCTTCTGTACGTGCATTTGGCTTTTTATTATTTTCCCATGCCTATCACTGGCTCCCTACTTCCCACGTGGTCTAGATTAGAGGTTCTGATTGGCCTGGAATAATCTAACTCTTTTTACTTTTAACCCCAACTCAAATAGAGAATCAATCTTCATTCAAAAAGGAGGAAGCACAAGAGAAGTGTGTCCACATGGGGCTTGTATGTTCTTCACACATCATTTTTGGCACATGAGACCCCTTTCCAATTCCAATGACTAAACTCCAACGAAAATCTGAGTTTTTCTCCAGAGTTCATCCAAATTCGATCAATGACTCCAAATGAAACTACTTCCTAAACCTTCTGCCTGAGGCTTTGCACAGTACAAAGTGAGAAAGAAAGCGTTTCAGGCACATGCACTAATCTCTCCCACACACTTTCAAGAGTTCTGCTCTTATAAAATTATAGCCCCTGGCAGCGGGGACCCTGGCACTGTACTGAAAAATGATTGGACAAACTGAAATTAAAGCAATATGCACCTAGAAATTAACTGCCTCTTGCTGTGCAGTGAAAATATATAGAAAATTACTGCCCACCTGGCCTATACTCAATGAGGTATATCAATAGCCCAAAGAAGTATGGGCCGCAATCTGTAAATGAAATTTTGGTGTTTATTTGACATAGGTTCATTTCGACACCAGAAATAGTGTTACAAAATGTACAGTCTTAGAACTAGGTATTCATACAGTCACAGCTTGTATAAAACAAATTAAACAGATTTCACCATTTACATGTATCTTGGTGTTTACTGAACATGAGTAAAATGAGATTAAAAAGAAAGACTGCTTTTTCTCAACATCCAGATCTATAAAAATTTAATCAAACCTGAGTTGACTGGTTAGAAATATTTGGAAAAGAGACAAACACAGTTTACATATGTACACTGTGCCTTTGATCAGCATTTATTTTTCTTTCATTTCTGTATCTACTTCTCGCTTAGCACATGGTAGGAATTCTATCAATATTGGCTGCCTCAAATAGACAAATTACTGTCAATTTGAGCCTCTACCAAAAAAAATTCAGGCATTGGCATTTTACTAGCATTAACTGAGGGTCTTATATGTGCCACTTCTTTGCTTACAAGGGAATCCAAAAATGAAGAGATCACTTATTTATTTCCCCAAGAAACTTTCATTTAGTAAGGAGGGTAAATATAAGCAGTTAATCATAGTGAGGTATGATAATGGCACTTATAAAACTAAGAAATGTCTGTGGCAACACATAGGAAGAACAATAACAAAATCAGAGAGTACTTGATAAAAGGAGGGGCATTTGAGTCAACAGATGACACATTTTCCTCCTTTTTGTACCATGCAGAGGTGCAGTGTCTAACAATATGGAATATTTTGTCACAGACATCTGAATTAAATCTCAACTCTGCTTCTTATGAGGCAGAAAAATGCAGTCTATGAAGCTCAGTCTTCTGACCTGTATAATATGGTGGCAGAAAGGATGTATTGAAATGACTACTGTGTAGCAATGTTGTTATTACCCTACCGACATCCCCTCATCTTTAATGCTTCAGTGAAGGCTGCTCTAACTTCTGACCTGTGTTTTTCCTTGGACGGCTTTGCCTTGGCCATCAAGGCTTACCTTGCCTGCCACATGGAGGCCAGAAGTGCTGAAGAATTATTATACCATCTCACAGGAGTAGCTTATAGTCAGTGACAAATGGGAGTTGTGGCATAAATACCCCAGCTCCCTTGACCCCTGGATAGAATAAATCTGAGGCATATATCCTATGAAGTTTCCCAGAGTTTCTTTGCAGGATTAAGCTTCAGTCACCCACAGTGGTAGCTGGCTTTATAATGCCCCTTTTACCAGCTGCCATCCCTTTCTTGTACTGTGTCCTTACTCCCCTACCATCACTCCCCGAAACTTCCAAAGAACCACTAGCAACTGAATCCTTGTTTCAGGCCCTGTGTCTGGGAAAAACCAAGCACTGACCACAGTATTTGGCACATGGAGAAATGGAAAAACAGAAAGTGGTGAGCAAATGCTGAATGCTAGTAGAGCAACACACTGTCACACCGTTTCCTTCTGGTTAGGTATTATATACAGCCCTTCAGCTGCCTCCAGGTTAGAGCTAGATGAAGAATCGGGCACAGTACATCATACAGCATATACCCTTTCAGTTTTCTGTACCTTACTAAATTGTTGGAGGTCCATTATAAGCATGTTCACCAGACTACTCGTGAATAACGCAAACTGGTAGCTCTCAAGTTTGCCTTTCCTCATTTCTCATTTTGAAGGCTCTTTTGTGGATTATATGCTCAAACACAAAATCTCATTACCATTTTTTTTATTCTTAGCAAATATTCAGGAAAACAGAAGTCTGCTGGATTTTATCATTCATCTTTGTTACCATGTCCATGGGAGTATGTAATAAATGAAATCAAAGAATAATAGGATCCTAGAACTGAAAAGAATGCCGATCATATAGTCCTAACCCATCATTTATAAATGGGAAAACTTTGATTCAGAAAAATACATGACTTTCTCATGACAACATTACTAGTAAATGTATTTTGTGACTCTTTGTCCAGGACTCAGGCATATATATATAGTGAAGTCAGATATGCCAAGATACTATTCCACTTTCCCTTCTGTCCCCATCACCATCCTCATTGTTCCTCTGCCTTTCTTCCATTTAAGGTGATCAATCTGTGAGTACTTCGCTTTTCTCTATCAGATCTGTTGTCAGGAAAGGACCTAAAATTATTCATAGTGAAAATGACTGGAAACAGCTTCCACTGTGACACATATCAAGGATATTTTTATTTTAGCAGGAATCAAATTGTTAAGCTAAAGGGGTGTAACATCTTAGAAATCCACTAGTAGGCAGGGCAGGTAAGAAAAGTAAATAGGATTCTTCTTGGCATGCCTGAAATCTTTCCATTTGTTACATTCTTCTCTGGGCATGTTGTCCAATATTAGGCATCATATGCCTAAATAGTAATTCTAGGAGACACTGTAGATAAGAAGACACTTAATATAATGAAGTGCCAAGAAGTGCCAAAGGAACTTGCAATAGGGCATCTATTTCCAAGTAGGAAGTGACCTTTCCCATAAAATAGATTTCTGATGTTCTTATTACTATAGCCCAGAACATAGAAATCCTGAAGATAAAATCCACCAAAGAGAATAGAGACACTTTTAGTACGTAATGAAACTATTGGGTAACAAGAAGAAATAGAATGCGGTAGAAAGTGCACAGGTCAGAAACACGAAAGGCTTGAATTCTTAAACGATCACTTAACATTTTTAAGCTTCAGTTTCCTCATCTGATAATTGGGGCTACTCAGCTTTGCCCTCCCTGTGTTACAGGCATGTTGCAAGAATGGTATTAATTAAAGGACGAGAATGTAAATTATACATATTATCTATATATAAGTTGTCATGGAGGGAATATATTTGTCCTATTTTCTGAAAACAACTTTTAAAGGATTTTTTTGTGGTATATCTGGAATAATAAATTGTTTTGTTAACGCTTAATTTTGCTATGAAACAATACAAAAACTCAGAACTGGGTCTATATGCTGGTAAAGAATGTCTAAGTGGAGGCTCTCCCCTATTTTCTAGAGTTTGGAAAGGTGTTATTAAAACCACAAAGTGGTCACCATTGCCAGTAAATATTTTTTGTTATAAATTTCAGATACCTTTCTCAGAGTTCAGATGAGAGGCAGTGCGGAAGTGGGAATAGAAATCACAGAACTTTATAATTGGAAGGAAGCTTTTGTTAAATTCGATCATTTATTTTATGAGATACTGAGCAGTTGGATGACCTTCTCAAGGCCAAAAATTGTGTTATTTTGGGTTCCCCCATAGGCAACTGTGAGTCAAGAAGGAAGAGGAGAAATGAGACCAGGAAGGGTGGAAAGCCAAGATGGGGTGCATTATCAAGGCAGCTGCAATTGTAAGAGACAGGAGCTTGATTCTATAGGGAATATACTAGGAAACAGTATGGAACATGTGCCTCAGAGTTAACCCCCCTCAAGGTGAGGGAGCTAGAGATTTTATATCCTCACTGTTTGAGGGCTATTCCCAAGAGGCAATAATACTCCAACACTTCCAGCCTGCTGTAGCATAAGAATGCTCTCAAACATTCTTGAACTGTGTAGATGCTGGCTGGCAGGCAGAAGCGAGGGCCTTGTGCAGAAGAGTGAGGAGATATGGGCAGGGCATTGAGAGCATTTGCTACATACTATGAAGTGGCTGAGCCATGACTTGAATCCAGGTCTTTAGACACCTAGTCCATGCACGATCCACTCCAACACGCTGCCTTCTATTATACTTCATTCCTGTTGCCTGCTAGCTAAGTTAGGCTCTGTACTAAATTCTTGGAAGAAAGCAGAAAATATACAATTTCACAAAATAGTCTATATTGAAAATATGGAATGATGGTTATGAATTGGTATTAGCTTGATGTTTTAAAGCATTTATTTTCAAAAGTGACAGTAAGTCAGTCACACTGGGAATTTATAACTCAGTCATAATAAGCAAGTCTATGGTTGCTTTATTGACTAAAGAGACTTTATTTTTGTTTCCTTAAAAGAATATTAAGCCTATATAAGAATAGGCTTCTAGAAATTTGGTCAATTCAATTGTATTTCAGGGACATCCACAAAACTATTAAAAAACATTTCTGCCAATGTCAATGTGCTTATTGCTGGGACTGCCAAGTCCACAGGCTGCATCACCATGCCCAACTCTACCATTGTGTATTGGGGAAATTTATGATTTATACTTTGTAAAGAAATAATAGTACAGACCAATGAATTTATACCACTTCATTTATCACACAGCTCTAAATCCTAAGCCATTTTTCTATAGGAAATGTAGATGACATGGCAACCCAAAACTCAATATGGTTAAAAATCATGCAAATCAGTCATATAGCCACTTAACAGTGGGGTTGAAATAACAGTAATAAAAGAAGAGGCTATAATTTTTAGCTATCATATTTAATAATATCAATCACTATGTAATAAGCAATGTGAGAGATTTTTATTTTTGTATTTTCAATCATTAGTGGCCCTACTGTCATCTGGGAAGAAGTGTCTTTATGGGTAATGAATCTCTCTCTAAACTGTCTAAGAGTAAACGTCTGACTTGAGCAAAGACATAACCACAAAGATGCAAGGGCATCTCCTTTGGCTTCTCCCCAAGCCATTCAGAGAGAGTGAAGACTGCACCATGGTTGGAGAAACTCTGTTCATCAGTCACTGGTGGTCCAAGCAGATCCTACTGGCTTTATCTCCTTTCAATGAGTCCAGGACGCCACACGGAAAAAATCTGTGAACTACCACCACCATGGGGATTAAGGGGGAAAAAAAAGAAGAAGAAGAAGAAAGAAGAAAGAAGGAAAAAGAAGGAGGAAGAAGAGGAGGAGAAGGAAGAAGGAAGAAGAAAGAAAAATAAAAGAAAAAAGAAATAATATTTGAGAGAGAGTTGATTCCTTACTCCTCTCTCCTTCTCTAACTGCCCCACAAAGTTCAGGCAGATACTTAACTCTCCAAGGAGAGCAGACATTAGTGCTTCCTTCCTTCTCATAGAGTGTAGGACACTGGAGGTTGTTTGGCAATAAAACAGTGTATATCCCTTGGCAGTTCTGAATGATAATGATGCAAAATCCTGGAGTAGATGGCTCAAAAGGATGATTCAATTATTTTTTAATACAAAACTAATTTAATCATATAAACAATTGTTATAGAGAATTTCATCTCTTCAGAACATCTCTTAATATTCTCTAAATTTAATTAGCACTTAATTAAAAAATAACTTCTCTGTCAATTAGGAAGCCCATTTTCCTAAGGCTACACCTTTTATTTTGAATTGTTGATTCTATTTCAAATGATGTTGTGGAGTTTTTCTGAAAAAATAGAAAAAGAGAGTTCAAAAAAGGAAGTCCTGTCATACAAATCCAGGTGACTTTCTCTTTAGCTTTTGACAGCACCAGTAGTCAAGCGTGCATATTCCATAAAAGAAGAGAGAGAGCACTGAACTTAAACTCTGCTGCCCTGGGGAATGTTTTCTGCTTAACAAGATGCTTTGGAATTGGCAACGAGTAAAATAAAACATTTTCAGTTCTGAGGCTATTTTACATAGATGAAGTGAGGGTATGAAGTGACACAAGTATATGGATAATTCAGACCAAATGGATGATTTTAGCATAATTAGCAGCTAACTTTTGGGCATTATTTAGCTGGATAACTGGATCTGTTTCCAGCATACCCTCAAATCAATCTATCAGACTCACCAAAATCAGTCTTATTAGCATCCTTGCATATCAAAAACCTGTTCATTTCCTCCTCTCTATGTATTTTGCTACCAAGGCCAGTTAATTCTCTCATTTAAAGGTTTATGAAGAAGTTTCCAATTTACCCTCTATTTCCCTGTCTGTCCCTCATCTTAGGGATGTAATAAAACAGGAGTAATTTATTCCATTAAAGGCCTAATTATGTGTCTATTTCAATTCCTACTGACTTTGTAATATCCTAATACCAAATTTCTTAAGATATTCCTTTCATGAAAGTCATCCTTTTACTCAAGAACCTATTTCCTATTATATGAAGTCCAAATTTCTTTTTTTAGTTTAAAATGTTATTCAAAACATTGTCCCTCTCTGGCCAAACTTGATCCCTTCTAGCCAGTAATGTAATAGCTTTTTCCTCTTAGGGCTCTTCATCCAAACATTTGTTCAAAAGTAGATGATGAGATTTTAAAGGTAGTCAAGTTGAAGAAATCAGTGAAAGAAATAAGCTGGGGCAAGATTATGAAGGTCTTGTGAACAATGTCAAAGCATTTCTTTTTATCCTAAAAGGAATGGCAAACTATTGAAGAGTTTTAAGTGGGAGAATGATATGATTACTTGTTTTTATGGATAGATCTGCCTGCATTTTAGAAAACAGAATTGAAGGGTAAAATGGATTATCTGTTGCCAACTCTGTATTACTGCAATCCCTTCTAAGTTCTTCTCCATCACAGAGAAGAAGATAGGATTACATTTCCCAAGACACTCTTCTACTTATTATTTTACATTATAGTTTGCTAATGAAAGGTAGTTATATAAGAATTTGAAGGCAGGATTTTGAAAAGAAGGCAAAGCCATTATTCTCTTGAAGCAGTTGTGGTAAGATCTACAGCAAAATGTGATATTCACAGCAGCTTCCTGGTAAGCCAGTGAGAGCCTCCAACTTAAGTGTTTCAGGCTGAGTCTTTAGGCACCAGCTTCCCTGGTCTTCAATGTCACCTTTCTTTGTTCTCCCAGGTTCCCCAACAGTTATGTGGCACTATTTGTACATTAAACCTCTTATATCTGGAATAAATAGAGTGGCTTCTGTTTCCCTAACCTTGACTGATAAAAGAAGAGCTAACAAAAATAAGGTTAAGGGATCTGTTAGGAGGTTGCAACTGTGATTGAGGTGAGAAGAGAGAGAAGTCCGAATTCGTTTAATGGTAATAGGGGTAGTAGTAGTAAAAGTAGGAGATGTTTGGGAAGTGAAATGGACTGTGCTTGCTGGTAGAATGGATGGAAGGGGAAGGAAGAAATTTCAGATGATTTTCAGGTATCTGACTTTAGCCATTAGGTAGACAGTACTGCCATTCATTGCAACAGGGAACAAAGGAAGAGAAGCAAGAGAGTTGATGATAACTTCATTAGATTCATTTGTGATGCTCATGGATTATCCAGGTGTCAATGTCTGATAGGTAATAGGTCACAAGTATGAAGGTAAGAAAAAAAACTGGAGCTATGGACTTAGGAGTTAATCAGCATAAAGATGATAAAGCTGCACTCATGGGTGAACTTGCCCATGGGAAAAGAGAACACAAAAGAAGAGGCCCACGTGTAGCCCTGAAAAGATGGACAATTACAAAATGTACTATAAAAGAGTGGTCAATAAAGGAAATTGAGAAAGAGAAGTCACAGAAGCAATTTCCCAGAAGGGAAGGATGAGATCAGAACACTCAGCTATGTGTGACAGACACATCTTCTTTTGAAGAAAGATGGGAGGAGGGAAGGACC
>VSMD01042509.1:0-19713 GCA_008750895.1 Mirza zaza
CCTTATGAAACAACTCCAAAATTAACAGTTATCGCTACTATGCTAAAATGCTCACATACAAAATACCTTAAATCTAAAAAATATAAAAATAAAGCGACCAATATATTAGACAGTCAAGTCATTTCATGTCCATATGTGTCTGTGTTATTATTTTATGTTCTATGTCCATCTCCTGTCTTATAATCTGGCCACAACACAGATCAAAGTGGGATATTCCAGATCCCATCCTCGGACTGTACATGTTCTCTGCTATTTCCAGATTGCTGAGAATTTTAATCACAAGTTGGTACTAAATTTTGTCAGCTGATTTTGCATATGGTTTTCCTACTTCGCTCTTTTAAAGGAATAAAACACATTATTTGTTTTTTAAATGTTTCAATTGTGGAAGAAACACATAACATAGAATATGCATCTTAACTATTTTTAAACATAGAGCTCAGTGGTAATAAGTATATTCACAATGTTGCGCAACAGATCTCCAGAGCTTTCTTATCTTGCAAAACCGAAACTCCACCCCCATTAACTACAGTTCCCTAAGTCTTCCCATCCCCTACTTCCTGGTAACCACTGCTCTACTTCTGTTTCTACTTCCACTCAAGGAAGTGCAATCACAGAGTATTGGTTTTTTGCTGACTGACATATTTCACTTAGCACAATGTCCTAAGGCCCTTCCATTTGGTGGCAGGTGTCAGAAAGTCCTTTCTAAAAGGAAGAATAGTATTTTGTTTTCAGTTAGACATGTTTTTGTTTATCCATGCATCTGTCACTGGAGACTTGGGTCACTTCCACTTCTTGGCTATTGTGAATAAATGTGCTGTGGACACGGGTTTGCCAGCATCTGATCAAGTCCCTGCTTTCAGTGACTTTCATACATACGCACAAGGCACTTGCTGAATTAGGCTAATGCTGCTTGTGATTTATGAGGAATTACTGGCTCACGTTACCCCTTTCATTCGCCTCGTCTGTTGCCATGTTATGCCCTTAAGGCTCCACCTGGAGTCCCCTACTGAGCTGCCGACACTCGCGTCCAGCTGTGTCCCTGGTGTCCCCACTCCGACGCCAGGTGGACTGTCAGGACTGACCCTGCCCTGCACAGCCCTCCCTCCACAGCCCCTGTGGACACAGCTCCTTCCTACCAGGAGCTCAGGGGACGACTCTGCCATCATCCCTGTCTCCCTGTCCCCTGATGACCACGCCCATCAGAAACCCCTGTCAGCATGACCTTCCACACGTCCCAAAGCATGTGCTCAGCCCGGCCCTGCCCCCCTGCTGCAGCCACCGTCCCTCCCCCTAGTGGCGCCTTCCCAGTCTCCCTGACCAGGCAGCCGAGGACCTGTCACAGTGCAAGTGCAGTCCTGTCCCTGCTGTCCCCAAAGGCTCCGGGTTCCTGGGTGTCAGCCCCGTCCTCCCCCTGCTCCTCCTCCTGCCGCCTCTGCTCTCACACATGGGCCCGAGAGTCCCCAGCGCCCGGCCTGCCGCTGCCTCTGAGCACTGCGCTCGCTGTTCCCTCTTCCCTCCTCCTGCGACGCTTTTCCTGACTCTCACGCAGAGCCTGAGTCCTCACCGCCCTCACGCTGTGCCCAGACCCCACCTCCTCACAGCGTCACACGGAACCTGTCCCCATGTGTCTATTCTCCTTTCTCTGCATTATTTTCTCTCTAACCCCATGCAGCCATCCAGCATGGCCTCATACTCTTTATTCATTTTTACCCTTTTCTATCCAGTCTGCAGAGCAGCCGCTCCCGATGGCGGACCTGAGGCTGCGTCTGCTGATGCTCCCTGCACGCACGGTAAGGCTGGGACAGCGTAGGTGACCACCAGCAGTCACCTAGGACCTCTGTTAGTGAATGGAGGGACGGCACCCTCCAGGTAAATTCATACAAGACTCACACACACACACGGATGACACCCGAGACGGGGCCTGCAGGTGACCAGGGCTGGCAGAGATAGGAGAGGGGAGGGAAGGGTGTTTCAGGAGGAGGAACTGCACATGCAAAGTGTCAGATCGCAGAGGACTTGACCCAGGGGTTGTGGGGACACGTTGGGAGATGCAGGGGACGCAGGGATCAGGAGGACAGTCCGGCAGGGGACAGACCCTGCGAGGCCCCAGTCCCGGCCGTTGCGTTTGCACCTCTTTCTCCAGCAATGGGGGAGGCACGACCGTTCACACTGCGCGGGGCCAGACAAGGACGCATCTGGAGGCCCAGTCTGGAGGCCTGTGCTGGGGAGAGATGGAGGCAGGGGTGGGGTGGACTCAGGGAGCAGGGAGGAGGTGAGGCCGCAGGAATGACCAGGGTGGAGAAAAAGGCTCGGAATGAGCCGAGCTCAGGAGAAGGAGGGACAGGAGTGAGTGAACCATGGGGTGTGGGGGAGGGGTGAAGGTGGGGAACCTCACCCTGGTTCTGGCTTTGGAGATGGAGTTTGTGGGGTGAGAGTGAGCACCGAGGAGCGGGTGGTCCTGGGGCCCAGGGAGGCGGGGGCAGCTGACATGCAGGAGAAGATGGGGCGTCCCCTGCTCACAGGCCCAGGGCACAGAGCAGGGCAGGGTGCTGGGGTGGCCGCATTCCAGGGTCCCCGGGAGGAGGATGTCGGGCGTGTGGGTCAGGGCTGGGAGGAGAGGGGACACGCAGGGTCAGGAGGGAGGGTCCGAGGTGCGGCCCTCAGAGGACTCAGGCTCTGGTCCAGCTCCTCCCCTTAGCCCATCACGCTTCACCCCCAGCCCCTCCCAGCACGGGGTCCCAGCCCTGCCCTGCCACCCCCACCTCCTCAGTGGGCACCCCGGGAGCCCAGGCCTTACCTGTCACATGCACAGAGAGCTGGGACATGTGTAGCTGAATTTCTTCCTTCCTCTCTCTGCCCAAAATCATATGACCCATGGTCCCTCCTCCTGGTGTCTCTGATGTGGAAGGAGCAGCTGTTCCTCCCCGGATCCCCCAGGAGGTGGAATCGGGCCTGGGTTTCCTCCTGCACTTTTGTCATGGGGTCGTTTGTGGCCACAGGAGCGTCCTGGTGTATATCGGCCCCTTCCCGGAACCAGGAGCCATGAGCTGGGGCAGAGTCAGCCGGGCGTACTGGAGGCTGGAGAATGGGCAGGGCACAAAGAGGCACAGGCCCTCCTGCACCGCCACCACTCTGAAAACTGCACCAGGAGTCTTGCAATCTGAGCCAGGGCCCCTGTGGGGACACAAGAGTCAGCCCAGCCCAGCCCTGACGCCCCTCTCCCCCCGGCCACTCCCCTGCCCACAGCACTCTGAGGCAGGGGGCCAGGGTCCCTGTGCCAGCTGAGGAGGGGCCGCTGGGAGGAGGGAAGGGTGGGGGGACCCACAGGAGGCTGGGGATGAGCGAGATCTGCCTATACAGGAGGAACCTGAGAGTCACATGTGGGAGGAGCTCATCTCCTCTGCGGAGAGCGATGGGAGTCCCATGGCCCGGAGACCCCAGAGACGTGCCCAGACCAAGAGCAGAGACCACGCCGACCTCCGACCTTGGGCACTTCACTCAGGTACCAGAGCCTGAATCACACACCGGGGTCCTGCCCGCCTGGCTTGTGGGCTTTCACCAATGTCCGCGTCCTTTGAGGGGCTCGCCATAACCTCCAGCTCTGGAGAGAAGGGCATGCGAGTGTCCCAAGGGTCCTGCTGCCCAGGCTGCTGTGACTTTGCTGCCTGCTGGTCTGCACCAGGAGGAGGCCCCTTCCTGGCCTGGCCTGAGAGAGTCTCAGTGTTGTGAGACCTGAGGTTTCCAGTTGGGGCCAACTCTACCCCATGGACATCTGGTGTCCTCAGACATCTGCTGGTGTCCCAACGTGCCCAGGGCTGGGTAGTGGGTAGAGGCCGGGATGCTGCTAAACATCCATGGTGTGCAGGACAGCCCTGCAACAAAGGGTCATCCAGCCCCGAATGTCACCAGCGTGGAGACTGGGAGCCCCACTGACACCCTGGAGCAGGCGGTTCTGCCAGGTGTGGGTGTTGGAGGTCTGTGAGGGTGCACAGGCACGGGGATGAGGAAGGGTCTTAGGTGAAGTCCTCATTCACTCACTCACTCACTCACTCAGTCACTCAACAAACACAGGATGAGACTCTGCTGTGAGTTGGGGCTGGAGGCAACACAGCAAACCTCATTCATGCCCTTGAGATACTGCCGTGCGGGGAGAGCCCTGTCTTCCCGAGCTCCTGTCACCTGATCCTTCTCCCCAGCAGAGCCCCTGTCCAAGGCTCAGGGAATGGATGAGGTGGAGCCAAACAGACAGACAGACAGACAGACAGGAACGTGGCACCAGATCTTTACGACCTCCCATGGGAACTGCCATGTCTTGTCCAGTTTGCACAGGGACCTCTGCTGGCCGTGTCTCCAACCTTTCTGCCCCTACACATAAGGGCAGGGCTGGGGACAGGACGCAGGCTCAGTACAGGTTCACATGAATGAGTAATTGAATAAATGGGTGGAGAATGTTCCAAACCCTCTTCCCTATTCACAAGCAACAGCTCCCTGTCCTCATGTGGCCTCCCCAGTGTCTTGCTTCCTGAGTGGTTCCAGCATAGGCTCACCTATGTGGCCACCAGATGGCAGTCGTGAGCCTCAAGTTCTTGTCCTTTCTGACCAGAGCCCCTGGGTCAGGTAAATGGTCATGTGAGACACCTGGGACGAACTAGAAAAGAGCAACCCAAAGCTCTTACTGAGCGTTTAGTATTACTCAATTACTGCTCCATATGCTTTACCTAAAGTAGGTCTTTTGAGCCTTATGAGGTTGTAGACCCAAAATATGCCAGCCTCAAATATAGCTGTAGGAGACCAGAATGCGCCTTAAAATGTGCCTGTTTGGCATCAGGATTATTTTGAAGTGATTATTTTGAGAACCTGCAGACACAAGAGAAGCTCAGAAAACGAGAGTAGAAGTTTCCTTTTTGGAAGAGAAAATTGCCAAGGAGTCTCCATCTGTATGGCTGTCTCCCTGTGCACCAGTTTGCAGAGGGGCCTCTCCTGGCCCCGTCTCCAGGACGACTGTCACTGGCCAAAGACCATCCTCAGGGAGGAAGGCACAACCCACACTGCACAACAACCTTGCTCTCACTCCCACCGTGTTTCCCGACTGTGTCCCCAAACCTGCCTTCCGCACACCTTTCTCGGTTTGCCTGGAAGACGGTGTTGAAGCCTGAATTCACAGTGACCTCCTGAGACTCGCTCTTCTTACCTGTGAGTGTCTCTCGTGCACACAGGCTACACTTGTTGTGAACCTCCCATTTTGTTTTCTCCTACTAGTCTGTCTTTTGTCGTGGGGGCCCTTCGCAGCTCAAAAGTATGAAGATTAGAGATTAAACCATCTCGTCCATACTTCTAAAAGTGTTTCTTATGTCTATGTCAAACCTAAACAAACTCCCTGCTGTTCTATATTAACGGTTATCTCTTTTCCCCAATGGACTTAGTAAATGTAACTCACAAAACACACAGTTGACCCATTCAAAGTGTGCAGTTCTTTGCTTTTTTAAGTATATTCATGGAGTTGTACCACCATCACCATAATCAATTTTAAAACATTTTCATTACCCCCAAAAGAAACCCTGTACTTATGAGGAGTCACACCCCAATTTTCTCCATTCTATCTGAGCCCAAGGCAGCCACACTGTCTAGCCCTATAGATTTCCCTATTCTACACATTTTATATCAGTGGAATTATGCAATTGTTTGTGTGTCTGGCTTCTTTCGTGTAGCATAATGCTTGCTACGTTCATCCATGTTTTAGTGTTAATACCAGTGCTTCCTTCCTTTTCATGGCTGGACAATATTCCTGTGCATTGCATAAGCCACAATGTTTATCCATTGGTCAGTTGATGGACATCTGAGTTGTTTCCAATTTTTGGCTACCATGAAGAGTGCTGCTAAAAACATTCATGTGCAAGTTTTTGCCAGGACACGTTTTTATTTTTCTTGGGTAGATACCTAGGAGTGGAATCTCTAGGTCGCATGGTAACTCTATGTTTAACCTTTGAAGGAACTTCCAGGTGTTTTCCAAAGTGGCTGCCCCATTTGACATGCCCAGCGGAAGTGTATGAGGCTCCTGATTTCTCCATATCTTCACCAACACTTGTCTTTTTGACTACAGCCCTCCTACTGGGTGTGAAGTGGTGTCTCATTGTGGTTTCAATTCGAATTTCCCTGAGGACCAATGGGGTTCATTATCTTTTCACGTGCTTTTTGGCCATTTCTATCTCTTCTTCAGAGAAATGTATATTCAGGTCTTTTGCTCATTTTTAATTGAGTTTTTTGGTCTTTTTATGGTTGAGTTGTGCAAGTTCCTTATTTGTTCAAGATACAAGTCCCTTATTGTATATATGATTTGTGGGATACTTTTCCCAAAAGCAGGTGCATAGCTATAATAATTTCTTCGGATAACATTTTTTGGCAAATACATTAGTTTATTCGATTTTATTGTAGCGATATTTGGGGTGTGCATCTGAAGGTGCACCCAAATAAAATATGCCCACGATTATCAGTTTGGGGTCACCTAGATCATGTCACGTCTGTTTCTGTCTGTAACTTTCAGGATATTTGAGTGACATTGGCTCTCAGGTTGACATATCAAAAGGTGAGCTGCCAAAAATTCTCTGCCACAAAAGTGAAGTTCATTTCTAAAAAGGATATTGAGCTACAGCCCATCTACAAAGGATCCCCATTGTCAAGTGAAGAACGTAATATTGGCACTTCCTCATGAGACCAATTGCTTCATAAATGTAAACAGAAATTTCATGAGTGCCTTGTTGTAAGCCTTATGACACGAAGAAGATAAAAATTAGTTTGTATTTCTTCTACCACTGAGCTGCCTTGATTGATACACACACACATACATATATACGCCCACACATATATGTGTATAATATATATACAACACATACATACATGTGGGAGGTGTACATTTGTGACATAGGTATGCATATGATATTGTAGGGCTATATGGAAAGTATCCAGCCATATAACATGAAAAATTGTATTAACCATGGCTGGATACTTACCAGATAGCCCTTGTATGTATAAACCCCTTATCTAACTTGTGTCTGTATAGAGCTGCCTAACATAAAGGAATATGTATATACATAAAATCTCTTTTATGGGCACATATATAGTCTATTTCATAAGCATGTACATATAAAGTCTAATTATATATACAAGTTC
Organism: Mirza zaza; assembly: GCA_008750895.1. NCBI lineage: Eukaryota > Metazoa > Chordata > Mammalia > Primates > Cheirogaleidae > Mirza > Mirza zaza. Next base: position 7,168 of record VSMD01042509.1, read on the forward strand.
GAAAGAGAGAGAAAGTAAATTAATGGTCCCAGGGGATGGAGGGGACATTGGCTTTGGGGAGTGACGGCTAAAAGTGCTGGGTTCATTTTATGGTGTCAAGAGTGTTCTAATACTGATCATAATGATGAATATACAACTTTGTGAGTACACTGAAACCACTGAATTTTACACTTTAAAAGTGGAGCTAAATTATATCTCAATAAAGCTGTTTCCAAATACAGCAGATAAAGAGTTCTGCATTAAGGGTTAAACTATCACACTTTTATATATATGAATTCATATAAAACAGACTTTATAGATATACAGAAAGATTGAGAAGTTAGTACAGAGATTTCCATATGTCCCACATCCAATTATCTCTGTGATTAATAGCTTACATTAGTGTGGTATATTTGTTTCAATGAGTATAACAGCATTGGTACATTATGTACCAATTGTACCAATTGTTAGGTAAAGCCGACAGTTTATCCAGGTTTCTTTATTTTTACCTAATATCCTTTTTCTGTTCCAGGATCCCATCTGCGATCTCTCATTAAGTTTAGTTGTTTTCTCTCCTTGGGCTCCTCTTGGATGTGATAGCTCCTCAAGCTTTCCTTGTCTTTGAGGACCTTCGTGGTTTCACAGGTTGCCCCTCTATCAGAATTTACCACTACTTTTCTCATGTTTGGACTACAGTTATGAGTTTGGGGGAGGAATTCAGCTGCTTGTTCAAAATAATCACTCGACTTTGCATCAGGGCTCAGTAGCAAACAACAAAAGGACTGAAACTGATTAGGAATATTGGCCAGGTCTATGAAAGGCCAACTTTGTGACGTTTATGCTAAAGCCTTTTCAGCATTAGCCCTGGATCAATCTTAAAGTTAATCATTGGTAAGAAGAATGACTACTGAGGAAAGTTAATCATTAGTAAGAAGAATGAATAGTCATTCTATGACTTGTATTAAAGAGAGGTAGACCTTATATTTTCATCACATACAAATGCCCCTTCCACACTAAATTTGACTACCTATAGTGGTTATCACTTATATGTATTTAATAATACTGTTTCATCATGAAAAAATGATTAACATTCTATTCTGAAAATATTTCACACTTAAGTCTTTACAGTTCTTGTATGGGTTTTAATTTTTAGAACAATTTAAAAAATAAATCAATTCAGATTTTATTTAACTTTCCAACTGATAGGTTCTGTGCGATATGAGCATGAATTAAGATTGTAGATAACCGTAAGCTGATCAAGTGTCTGCTGACAGACAAGGACATTCTTCAGGCCTCAACATTGTGGAGATGTTCCCTGGGGCTCTCGAGGGATGGCAGCTCTGGCATCCACACGACATCTTCAGCAATTATTGGAAATTTATGTTTAATGAAAATTAGTTCTGTATTTACAATGAAAATCACGTGCACACACACATCCCCACGCATGAGTCACACACACACAAAGCCTGGTGAGTAAGCATGAGGGGTGAGGAAGGATTTGGTGATTCTGGACCCTTTAACAAATAAAGACAGGCCATTGTTTCCTTTTACGTATAAGTAACACATCCAAAGAAGCTAATTTCAATTCTGTTCACAGATAAATTTCAGAAAAGCAGTTGATTGGGTATAAAAATGATTCTGGGGTTTTTCTGAAATAAATTTATGTAGGAAGAAGGACAGTTAGTGACACATTGTAAAATATAAGTCTTAATTGCAACTAGTAAAAATACAAACTTGATTCAATTTTGTAGAGTGTATAAAGTAAACTAAACACCTCTTTTTGTCTTGCCTATTTTCAGGTTATTCTGATCATTCTAAGCAAAGTTTACACTCTAAATGTAAGGTGGCCAGAGAACTGAGGCTAGACACAGGGATTTCCAGTCATAGAATGTGAGTTAATCAAACCTTGACAAGTATAAGGAATTCTTCTTGGTAATTATTGAGAATATAAGTGCATGGAGCAATGATATGTGATGAATAAGAAAGAGCCCATGAATACGTATACAAAAACCTCTTTCTGACTGGGGCTAAAAGCCCACTTGAATGTTTTAGGAGGATTAACAACGTTGAACGGATGGAAACATGCTGTCTCTGGAGACATGTTTGCATGTGGAAATGTTATCATCTCTTACCTGGACAGGTTTTCTAAGACTTATGGCCCTTGGCCATCTGCTGGTTCCATGATCTCAGTTTCCATAGACTTTGTGGCTGCTCTCATGGCCTCTCCACAACATGTACATCAGGCACTGCCAGGAACCAACACAAGGGATTGATGTTCACTTGAAACACCACAGTTGTTTCCACACAGTATGACAGCATGATATTTGGGCTTGGATTAAAAAAATGCTTTGACTTCTGTTGTCTGGGAGATCTGAGGGTTTGGCTTGGCTTTACACACAGATGGATTCCAGGGTTCATGAGAGAAGAGCCTTTCTCTCTGCTTGCGTTTTGCTGTTGTTTTGTTTTTCCCGCTGTGGTTGTTCATTTTATTCTGCCTGGTGTGCACTTTGCAGGTGAGGACACTGAGGCCCACGGAATTCAGGTAATTTTCCTTCTGAGATGGAGTCTGTGGGTCCCACTGCCCCATGAAGTCCCCTGTGTCTGTGCAGCCCATTGAACAACCCCTGCCCTGGTCAGGGTGCCCCCTGCTGCTCATCCACAGAGTTACAGGGATCCCAGCACAGATGATCTGCCTCAGTCCCTCTTCACTGACCCCTAGATGCTTCCTGACCCTGCTTCAGCCCTGTCACTCAGAGACTAACCTATCCCAAAATTCACAATCTCACTAAATAGGAGTGATGACTACAGGACGTAGTTACTATCGTTAATGCTATTACTAGTGATGCTTCTCTGGAAGCTGATTGGGGCTCCTGCCTCACACTTTCTCCATCCAGTTTGCACTTCTACCCCCAGGAGTTTTCACACAGGCATCAGGGTTGCTGCATCACAGGACTCCATGACGCTGCCTGGTGGTGTGAGGCGTCTGGGGAGATGGGGCTCACCCCGACAGGGTCACAAGGGCTGGGGCTTGGGACGGTCAGAACCACACTCTGTGTACAGATCCTAAAAGACCCCAGGTTAAAATTCCTTGTGGTCTCTAGGGCTGATGAACAAGAGGAGTGGCTGTTTATTAGTGTCCACTCTGCCTGTGCAGGTAGACCTTTGCCCTGGGAGTGACTGTGACATTTTGCTCTCTAGATAAGAAGGTATGAACCTGGGCTCCAGGACGAGGATGAGGACTCCTTGGGCTATTCCCCAGTCTGACACCTTCCCCTGGGGAAGCACTCCATGAGGCCGCTCCTGAATGAAGAGACAGAGTTTTGGGCAAGATCCTTCAAGTCATGGGGGATCCTAGACAGGGTGGATCAGGTCTAGCTCTGGGGTCCACTTCAGGGAATGAGAGTGAGTCTTTGAAGCTCAAGGTATCCTCCAAGCCTGCACCACCTCCTGAAAGCAGGTTCCTCATGATTCTCTTTGCAATAAACAACTGGGTTTACTCCCTACGCTCAGAATAAACCCACTTCTGCCACCTTGGTCCCGATTGTTCAGACCAGGCATCATGTACAGTCAGGATTGGAGGGAGGGACATTTTTCTGCAATGACTTGGCACAAAACTCCATCTAAAAGGGATGTTCCATGTCAATGTCACCAAATAGGTCTAATCAGATGTTCTCTGTGGCTGAGGTTGCTGGTCTTTCCTCAATATCCATCCCCCCTTTTCCTTAGTTATAAGGACTCTAAACACACAGGAGCCCAGCTAAAAGAGATTTCACATTCTAAATTTTCAAGTTTCCCCTGCAGTTTAGTGAGGCCCCTTGAATATGTTTTGGCCAATAAGCTATAAACATCACTGTTGTGAGCCATTCTCAGGAAGGGTCCTGCATTCAAGGGAATCTTTCCTACCCCTCCTGTTCCTTCCTGCTGTCTGCTGGGTGGACATGTTGGTGCAGCCATCTTGGGTCAGGAGGAGGAGCCACAAGGATGGCAGAGCAACAACACAGAGGGAGCCTGGGCCCCTCACAATTGTGAGCTGCCCAACTCTCCTAGGACTTTATACCACAAGACTATACATAAGAGAGAAATCCATATCTGTTTTTAAAGACACTTTGCATATTACTGTTTATTACTTTCAACTAAACACAGTCCTAAACAACAGAGGCTGTCAGGGAGAACGTGAGCTGTGAGGCATGCAGACTGGATGTTTTCCTCTTTGATGTGGTCCAGACTCCCCTTGCTCAAGCTGAGGTTTTGCGTAATTTCTAGGCAATTAGAAGCAAGAGACCAGACACCTGTTAACCACAAGTTTCTGCTTTAGAGGGCTGGGGACTTCCCCAGACCCACCACAGGCACAGGAGCAGTCAGGCTTAAGCTCCAACTTATAGTAACTTTTCTGCATTTTAATAGCAAAGATCACATCCACAGGTGGAGATTTAAAGTGCTAATGCTGCACACAAAGCATGAAGAAGTATGTGAAGCTACTGTGCAGGCACTAGAAACACCTTCCCTTATGTGCTTTCCCTATAGAAAAGTCCTGTGAAACCCATCCCTCACTACCAGGGAGCAGCCAGATCTTTTCCTTTCTCGGTGCTGGCTTCCTGGTGCACAAGTTAAATAAACATTTTCATTGCTGCTATGCCTGGTGATCTCTCTTGTTTTCTATCTTGGGAGCCTGCAAGAACCCAGGGACTTCAGTAATGACTGGTTATATCCACTATGGTCCTTACAAGGGAAAGAGGAAGGCAGGACAGTCAGATCCAGAGAAGGAGAAATAATGACAGAGTCATAGTTTGGATGAGGAAAACTATGGAGATGAAGGAAGACGACTTGGAGATGAAGGAAGAGCCACAGCCAAGGAATGCAGGAGGCCCTAGAAGCTGGGAAAGACAGGGACAGGGGTGCTCCCCTGGAACCTCCAGAAGGAACAAACTGAAAACACCTTGATTTGAGCCCCATGAGATTCACTTCTGGCCACTAGAATTAAGAGATAACACATTGTGTTATTGGAAGTCACTGAGGTTGGGGACATTTGTTACAGCAGCAATAGGAAACTAATACAGCTGTTTCGAAGAACTTGGTACATGAGAGACACAGATTAGCCTTATGAATACAACGTAAAACATGAAATGGAACTAGCCATTTGCCACTTGTACATTTTTGTTGAATGCTATGAGAGACTCTTGTTAAGTGAGTAAAAAATACGAAGATGTTGATGAGAACCAGACTCCCTGTATTTATGTATTTAATTAATTAGATTTACAAAGGAATTTAAATACCTGGGAAAATTGTATTGTTAGGTCATGGAATTAAAAGTGTTTCTAAACAATTTATGAAAGCAGTGTAAAATGTTTATGGTTATGTAATTAACCATGTTTGTAAATGTCAATGCTTTTTTTCATAAAAATTTTGGTCTATGGACAGTCATTTGTTCCACCCGTGATTATTAAAACTTTAGCACCATTAGAACAACAAAACCACCCTTACTTTTGAAAGTTCATGAGAACTAACAGAACTCACTGAATGTTGTTATCCTGGTCTTTTGGATTATCCCAGCAAAAGGATACGGATTAAAGTCAGCCCACGTAAGAAGAGCATGGGGCAGAGTCTAGGGGATTCCAAATGGGGAGTTCCCAGCTATCCTCTCCCAGGGGACCCACAGACAGCGTCATCTCCTCCTGACACAGCTGTGTGATGATGTGCATAGACTATTGCCAACCAGGGTAACCCCCAGAGCCCTGGTGTCCAGGATTCATACTGGTTTTCTCACATTGACATGGGTGACTGTCACATGGCTGGCCTTTGTCACCAGCCCAGCACCAATGGAGGTGACACTGTATTGTTACTGAAAGTTCAGCACTTGTTTCTGAGTCCACACCAGAGGAACAAAGACAAGTGTTTTGAGGAAAAGGAAAGAGAAGTTTATAATTTGCCAGCAAAAGAGGAGATTGGTAGACGCTTGTCTTACAGTATGATGGTCGTTTCTAACAATAGAAACATGGAGCTTTTGAAAGGAGTTTTCAGCTTGGTGCTATTGCTGTTTAACTGTAGTTGATGGTCCTGATCAACCCCATCTCAGGTGAACACGATCTTGTCCCCTCTGTCCAGACAATCCTGTTGAGCCATCTCCTGTTTTACAAAGAACAAAGGACACTCCTCTGCCCCTCTGAGTACTGGCCTTAGGAAGGGATGTAGGTTTTAATTCCCAAAAATAGGGGAGGAGGGTTAAAGAGACAATTCATAAAACATTTTACCCCTTTTCAGGCCTTTCCTTCTGCTACAACGTGACCCAGGTCCCCACCATCAATCACACCGGCAGACTATCAGGTGGAGCCCAAGGCTCACAGGTAACCAAAGACACTCTTACCAGCCAGCACATTCCAGGGGCTTAGAAGTTCCCTCCTCACAGCTTAGAGCAAAGGCTGGACCTCTCCTTGAGCAACATGTAGTTCTTTACTACAAAAGTCCAACTTTGGTCACCATCACAGATCTACAGATGGAACCAGCCAAAAGCTCTTCAAAAGACTGGACCCCAGTATAAACTATGGACTTCAGGTGATTACAATGTGTCAAAGTAGGTTCATTAAATGTAACAAGTGTACTGGTCTGGTGGGAGATGTTAATGATGTGGGAAGCTGTTCATGTGTAGAGGCAGGTGGTATATGGAAAACCTCTATAACTTCTCCTCAGTTTTGCTTTAAACCTAAAGCCACTGTACAAAATTAAAACTCTTTTTTAAAAAAGAAAACACTTAAATGGTCTCAAATAGAGAATGGGTTGAATAACTCAACCCATATCCAATTCAGTGGAACACTACGCAGCCGTGAGTAATTATTAACAGTGATGGAGCAGAGTCCCGCTTCTCCTGGGGGAGCCCAGGACCCATGAGCAGGGAATGGGGAGCCCTTCAGAGGAGGTGAAGACAGAATATCCACTTTGCATATCCTCTGGGGTCATCATCTGTACCAATAGTTCTGGTGCTGGCCAGTTAAATCACTTCTGTGGTAACACATGCATTATTTTCTATTCATAACCAGTATGTATATTGCAGTAGGGTGGAAATATTCCTATGGGTTTTCAGGGTACAGCAGAAGATGTCAGAGATATTCTATAAACCAGTAGTTACCCACAGATATAGATTCAACTTCCTCTGACTCTATTTGGCTTTGAAGTTTCAACAGTCCTTATAGAGAAGGAAATTTAATGATATGATTCCACTTTGGTAAAAAAAAAATGCATATGTGCATAACTATAATGTATATAACATACAAAAACTGAAAAGATACATTGAAAAACGCTGGATGTATCTCTGGGTGATCAAATTGTTACAGGTGATTTTAAAAAACAGTATCCGCTAAATTATAATAAATGATTTTATATAAAAATGTTTTTATAAATATGAAGGAAAAGCACATTCCCAAGTACAGTTTGAAAGATTTTGTTGATTGAACATTTCTGTGTTGCTGTCTCTGTCTCTCTCTATCTCGGTTTGCTTTCTTTTCTTTTATTTCAGCATGTTATAGGGGTACAAATGTTTAGGTTACATATATTGCCTTTGCCCCACCCGAGACAGAGCTTCGAGCATGTCCCTCCCCCAGACGGTGCACACTGCACCCATTAGGTGTGAATACACCCACCTCCTCCCCCCCATCTGCCCAACACACTGTGAATGTTACTACTATATGTGCACTTAAGTATTGATCAGTTAATCAGTTAATTTGATGGTGAGTACACATGGTGCTTGTTTATCCATCTTGTGGTGACTCACTGAGCAGAATGGACTTTCTGTATGTCACTCAGCCCACGTCTCTTTTCGTGTCTCTGTACCTTGGTCTCACTGTCTCTCTCCCAGGTCTCAACATGCCTACCATCATTGCATCTGTGCACAGCTCAACTCCTCCTCCCTCACTCCCATCTGCAGGGAGCACACATGCCCTTTGCTCCCAATCCCAGCATCACCCCTGATGGGGAATTTCAGGATGAGGCTAAAGCTCCAACAGCAGGGAACAGGTTACCCACACTCAGTACAGATGTGTAACAGCAGGCCCGGCAGCCATTCGGATGGCCATGGAGAATATCGAATGATGTTGGAAAATGGTACACTGTTGAGGAGAAAAGAAGCCATTTGTAACACAGGACAAGGCAAATTAAAAATTGGGCCAGCCAGGCACAGTGGCTCATGCCTGTAGTCCCAGCACGTTGGGAGGCCAAGGGAGGGGGATCCCTTGAGGCCAGAAATTAGAAGCTGCAATGAGTTATGAATGCACTCCACCCTGGGTGACAAAGTGTGACTCTATCACTAAACAAAATAACAAACAAAAATTGGGTGAAGCACTGAACATGACACTCTTATCTTTGTTGTGCTTTTTCGTATTTCCCAGTTTTCCCAATATTGAGCCTGTATTGTTTTTTTAATAACCAGGAAAAAATATTAATAGTATAAATAAATGTAAAAATAAGATAAATAATAAATGAAGGTGCCATAAAGATAAGGGCTGACTCCCAAGAGCCCTGTTCTCCCAGGCCCCACCCCTGCTGGTCAGAGTCCACCTGGGAGGAAAGGCCGCCCTGGAGGGCTGGGGAGACACGACCAGAAGCCTCTGGGCCCCGAGACGCGGGTCTGTGAAGGGCAGAGGGGCGGCCACGTCTCTGGGAAGACCCTCCTCCTGCAGGACCCAGGCAGCTCATGGACCTTTCCAGCCCCAGGTGCAGCCTGTGCAGGGGCCTGTTGCTCGTGGGTAAGAGAGCACTGACCACCTTCCCAGGGCCGAGGGAAGAGCAGCTGGGAGCAAGGGTGGGAAAGGGGCTAGGAACACCCCACCTAGGGACACAGACCACACTCCTGGGGCAGGGGTGGAGGGAGGGGGGAGGACAGGACCCTGACCAGGACTTTCATGGGCTCAGACACCTGGGCACAGCTCACCATACACACAGACCTGCACAGACCCACAGACGTAGCATCACACTCACTGGGGCATCCACACCTGCACACGGCTGCGTGAACATGGACACACACACAGCGACACACGCAGCACAAACACATCGTTTCCATCCACCCCAGGAGCGATGAGCTTGGACCCCACCCTCACCCCCTGGCGTCCCCATGTGCTGCGATGCCCTCCCCAACCTCAGGCCAAATCTCTTCCCAACCCCTCACCTTCCCCCAGGACCCTCCGTGCCCCCTGACATGCACAACCGTCATGCTTCAGAGGCAGCCACAAGCACTGTCTCGGGAATGTCCCATGTCCATAGCCCAAGGCCTGGAGCTGGGCCCTGAGTCATCTCTGCCTCTTCTGCACATGCGGGACTTGGTGTTCCCAGAGCAGAGGACACTGGCCTCTGTCTTAGGTGGCAGTGGGCTCCTACCCGCTCCCGTGAATTTGATACCAAATCACAGACATATATGGACAGGCTTAGGGGAGGATTTATCACCAGACAGTCACTGCTGAACGCTGCCCCTGTCTTCTGCCCTGTGCTCAGGGCAGCTGGGGACTCAGTGGTGACCAACATGGCCAGGCCCTGCCCTCCTGGAGCTCCCAGTCCAGTGTGACATGAGGATTTGTCACCAGACCCTGATGTCTCACAGAGGTCAAGGCTGGGAGGAAGGGAGCTCAGAGAGGCCACCTGACCCAGGCTGTAGAAGAGGAGACAGCAGAGATGAGAACTGAGAGATGAGTAGAAGTGAGTCGACAGGAGGATGCAGATGCAAACAGGGAGCAGCGAGCAGGGAGCAGTGTGTCAGGAATGGGGAACAGAATGTGCAAAGCCTGTAGTACAGGGGGAGTGTGGTGCATCAAGAGAGCTGTATGTACGACTGGGCAGAGTGTGGAAGTCACGTCTCCTGATAAAGAAATGCAAGAATGAATGAATGGATGAATGAGGGAGTACATGGTGTGGATGGGACGGGGTAGGTTGGTCCAAAAGGAAGTTAGATGAGTCATAAAGACCAGCTCTTGCAGAGAGTGTCTCCTAAGCCAGCCTAAGAGTTGGAACTTTACCATAAGAGCGCTGGGGAGCCATGGAAGGTACTAGAACAGAGGACAGCAGGCTCACACTTGGGCTTTATTAAGATCTACTTGACTGTCATATAAGGATGGATTGGGGGTGAGTGACCAGGGAGAAAGTGGGCTGGGAGAGGGTAAGGACAAAATGGACCAGGGCAGGGGATGAGGGGATGGAGGAAGGGACAGGCTGGGAGTCCTCTAGGAACTGGGAACTCCTGCTTGTTCACCAGCGTTCCCGGGAGTCAGTGCCCAGATGGTGTGGATCTATCCTTGTGTCTTTTCTCTTTGTCTTTCTCAGCCAGTCTGCTGGCCTGTGGCATCTGCCAGGCCTCAGGCCAAATCTTCATCACCCAAGTCCAAGGGGTCCAGGGATATTCGAGTGTCCTGGGCCTAGAGAACGCCCCCGAGAATGCCCAGGAATACAGCTGGTACCGGGGCACACGGGACAGCGTAGAAAGTAGGATTCTCAGCTACAAACCTCCCAGTCCCCTGGAGCCTGGGCCCATGTACAGCGGCCGGGAGAGAGTGACCAGAACAGGCGACTTGGTGATTAGGAACTGCATGCTTAACGACACAGGAAACTACACGGTCCGGGTGGACACTGGAAACGACACCCAAACAGCAACTGGCTGGCTCGAGATCCGAGGTGGGTTGGCAGGCTGCCCACGTCCCACCAAGGAGGACTGGACCTGAGGGCCTTGGGTGTCCTCGTCCATGTCCTCCGCCCACCTCCGATGACACACGAGCTTGGCACACGGCTGTCCAGCGTCTCGCGCAGAGACAGGTCACTGCCACCTTTAAAGATTTCGGTGTCTGTGTCAGATAGTGATTCGATTTCTACCTCTGTGTGACAGATAGCCCCCAACGTAGCAGCTTAAAACACCACCCATATCACACAGTTTCTCGGGGTCAAAAGTCCTAGCATAGCTGAGCCGGAATTCTGGGCGTGGCTTAGCTGGATCCTCCGCTCTGAGTTTCAAAAATCACTGGTCTGAGCTGTGTTCTCATCTGGACCCTTAGTTAAGTAGGAAAGAATCTATTCCCAGGCTCATTCAGATTGGGGGCCCAAATAGTGTCCCTCTGGCCGTGGGATGAGGCCCAGCTGGCTGCTTCCCGATAGTTGGTTGGAGGCTCTTGGGATCCTGAAGCCACCGCATGACCTGCCACGTGGCTCTGTCCTTGGTGTTTCAGATCATGCCTGTCCCTTTCCTCAAGGCCAGCTAAGTGTCCTTCTCTAGCCTGGTAAGACGGAGTCTCACAGTAAGAAGGTAGTGATGAGAGTGCCATTCATGAACCTCTGTCGTGATGGGTTAGAAGCCAATAGTGGACCCACTCACACCTGAGAGGGGAGGACTGTGCAGGTGTGAAGGTCCTGGCGCATCCTGGAGTTCTGTCTCCTGCAGACAGCTCCTGGGGCTCCACGGGCCGGGGCAGGAGAGGGTGGACCTTGAGGACAAGAAGTCCCGTATTTGCTTCTGACTCCCTAAGCCGTATGTCTTCCCTCTGTGAGCCTCAGTTTCCTCCTCTGTGAAGTGTGAGAAATGTCTACCATTGCAGTTTGTTGCAAGATTGGAGGGAATATTCGTAAAGTGAATGGGACTCCAGTATTGGGATCATTTATGATGTGTCGTTCAAATGCCACCTGGATCCCCTGATGAGGGTTCCTGGTTTGGGGGTTCAGAAATAACCATCAGGTCACGTGTCTGTGCGAAGAGCGCACGATGATTGGAGCTGACACAGAGCGGTGTCCCAGGAAGGACCCCCACCTCGGCAGCCCCACTGTCCACTCCCTTCCCCTCTGCCCCTCAGCTCCAGCCTGACCCTTCCCAAGACCCCAGACCTCACTGTTGGGCTGTTGGCTTCTCTCCGGCATGTTCCATCCCCCCACCCCCCGTAGAGGAACGACCTCAGGGGGGCACACCCCACCCCTAACCTGCCCTCTTCCTGTCTCTCCCAGTGCTGGGAAGCAACCCGGGCATCTCAATCAACGCCACCTCCCTGGTGGAGAGCATGGATTCTGTGGCCGCCTACTGCCACACCAACGTCACCAGTGTCACCTGGTACTTGAATGCTGTGCCAACATCCAGCAGTAACCGGATAAGCATTTCCCCGGACGGAAAAACCCTCGTCATCCTCAGGGTCAGCCGCTACGACAGGACCCTGCAGTGCGCGGTGGAAAGTCACCCTGAGATCGTCCAGAAAAGCGAGGAGGTCGCCCTGACTGTGGCCTGTGAGTGACCTGGGGGCCTGGGAATGAAGCCAGGGTGGGCTCGGGGCCTCCCAGGGACAAAGCCACAGGCCAGGCAGACCTGGAGGGAGGTCCCTTCTGGGCCGGCCTGCGGCCAAGCTCATCTGCGAGGAATCCCAGCTGGGCTGTCTGGCTCTGTGGCCTGGGAACCGCCCTCCCCACCCAGAGCCACGCAGCACTCGATTGAAACGGGGTCCCCGTCCCCACTTCTCAGATTGGAAATGATCAGTGTGGGTTAGATGAGATTGGGCTTTGTGCCTATGGGGACTTCTTACAGCCAACTGTCTCTTAAATCAGTACTAAATTTATTAAGTTTTTTTA
>VSMD01042511.1:0-13743 GCA_008750895.1 Mirza zaza
TGGGAGGGCTGGCGGGCAGAGAGCTCACAGTCTGAGTTCCCCTTAGTCAGCTGTAGGGCCCCAAAAGGGAAGGTCCCGTTCCCTGGAGGTGCCTCCGGCTGGTGGCTATATTGTCTCTCTGTCTCTCTGGGCAGCCGCCGGTAGGGTCCGGGGAGGGGAGGAGGAGGCAATATGGCGTCTGCCGCGCGGCTTGGGTCTGTGCACACGGAGGTGCCCGAGGGAGTTGGGAGCCTGGCGCCGCGTCCGCTACTGGCTTACCGCTCACTGGCGGCGGTTGTCGCTGGGCTGGTGTCCACAGGTCCCTCCGCTTGCTGGGGAGCCCACCAGCAGTCCGGGATGCAGGGGAGGGGCAACGGCAGATCCACCTACCCTTCCCGCTGGTCTCCGGGCTGCTCCAGGGGTCCCAGCTTCCAGTTCTCCTCCGCGACCTCCTCCCGTGGAGTCTCCCGTGGTCTCAGGTACTCCTCCTGCCGACCCTCATCCGATGTAGGCTCGTCTTCTTGCTTCTTTCTTCTAATTTCTGCTAGAATCTGTCTTTTCTTCAGAGACACTCTGTCTGGCAGTGTTTCTCATCCGCCATCTTCTGGGCGGGCCGGCAGAATAATAGTTTTCAGATGTCTAAATTGGGACTTTGCTGTGGGCTAATCAATAAATTAGAAAATTCAGTGTAGTGGTTAAGAGCACTGGCTGTGGAATTCAAATCAGTTACATAACCCCTCTGAGCCTCAGTTTCTGTCTTCATAAAGTGCTTGTAAGAATTCTTGCCTCATTGTGCGTGGTGGTGAGGTTTAAATGAGATAATGTACTAGTAAGTGATTAACTGGCACAGGGTGGGGCTGGTAAATAGTAAGTGAGGCAGCTGTGACTTGTTCTGACGAGGCCTGTGGGGCAGACCTCCTCTGGGTTGGGTTTCATGGGGCATTGGCAGGTTGTTCCCCAAGGCCTCAGGCTCAGGCGTCCTCTTGGGTGTATTCACTGAATTCTGGGTCAGAGTTTTCTGCCCGGGCTAAGTTCTCAGGTTGTGTATGAATTAATATTGATGGTGAAGGGTCCCTGTGAGTTAGACAGACTCCCCTACAGGGAGATGTTTGCTCTTTAAGAACAAACTAACAAGTACTAAATCTAGTAAGAGTATCAACCATGTCTGCGTGGCAGACTTAAACCATTCTTTTCTGATACTACACTTTTTTGTTTGGGTTTAAAAAAAAAGGAGAATTTGAGAAGGATGTGTTCCTTTCAATCCTGTATTTCCTTAGCTTACTAAAGTGCCTTTAGAGAAGCTGGTGGATAAGAATTTTAAGTTGTTTGGGTTCTGTGAATGTTCCTTTTACTTTCCTGTGACATTAACAGAAATCTTTCTACCTTACAACCAACTACTTTTAAAAAGTCAAAGAAGTGTCAACATGATTTGACTTCTTAATTTTTTTCTTGCTATTTGCCTTTTCATTGCTGTCATCACCTCCTCTACCCATATGTGTACTTTTGGATCAATGATTTGTCATTCTCTCTCCAGAGTACACATCAGATACGCTTTCCTTTTCTGGAAATTTCAGTGGAAGCTCTTTTAAATGTAGTACCATATGTCATGAGTGCTTTAGGGGGGATAGTCTAAAGTTGTGTGTGTGTATTTTTTCCACATTAATATATTTTTAAAAAACAGTTTTTAAGTTTTTGGTTTGAAGGGAAACTTGCCCACACCCATTGACTCCTTCGGTTGAGGTCCAGCAACAACATTTGTGATTGTTGAGCAATGTTTGACGAGGGATGTGGTGACCACAGCTGTGTTTCCATTGCTGGATGAACTTGGGCTCCGAGGGAAATGACTTTCCCATGAGCAGACTGAAAAGTTGGAGAGGGAGTGAGTATTGCCCCAACCTCCACCACCAAGTCCTCTGGCTTCTCTTCTCTCTCCAGAACGCAGCCAACACGGGGATTTCATCCTGTGTTCAGCCCGGCCCTCAGGAATGCGTCTGAGGAGTCGCAGTGATTTTTCTTTTTCCCTTCTAGTGCTGTTGAATTCATTGGTGGTATAAGTTTGCTATACAGACATGGTTTCGACTTTTACTGGGTTTAGTCCTCATTACTTTGTTCTTAAGGAATACACATCTCCTTTTGGGGGATTCTGCCTAACTCACAAGGGCCCTTCACCTTCAACTATATACAAACCTGAGGATAATTCATATTGTTGGTGAGAACTTAACCCAGGCAGAGGCATTCAGTGAACGATCCATGACTCTGAATTCTTGGTACTTTCTGCTCTGGGACCTGCATTCTCAACTGTAGTTTTGTGAACACAGTAGAGTCAGTTTAGTGCAAATCTCAAGGGAAACCAAATCACCCTTTCAAGAAAAGAGGTTTGTTCTGTTGCCTTACCCTCCCAGAGAACACAAGGGTCCAAATATTTGTCATCCTCAGTGACACCTCATTTCTCCTTTCATCACCACACCAAATGGTAGGAATTGTTCTACTTAATTGTATTTTCACAGTTTTTCCTCTGAGGCTTCCCTGCCTGTTGTTACTTGATCTTTCAGACTTGGGGGCCCTAAGGGCCTGCACCGTCACTCTGACCTCTGACGTGGGGGTTGGGGCAGATGGCCAACACCCTGGTCAAGTGTTGGGCAGATTTGAATGTCACTTTCTTTTATTTCTAATGTTTTCGGAGTTTCAGCTTTTTTTTTTTTTGGCAAATGGTTAATTTGGGTTCAGACACAGGCCAAAATAAAATGTTGTCCTGGTCATCTGCTATTTATGTTCCATGGTGGAAAGTATTTTTTTTTAAGCCAGAACATTTAGTTACCAACTTCCTTCATAGTATTTTGTTAGTAATATCTCTCTGAGGAGGAAGTATATTGTCTGCGTTCATTCATTAGTCATTTATCTCTCTGGAAGTGTTTATGATTTGAGTTTTGAAATTCAGAAAATAGAGAAATTCTGTTTTGACCCAGGTTATAATTTTAGTTTTTCATCACCCTCAACACCAAACTGAAGAACTTACTGATGAATCCTTACTCTGAAACTTCGGTTATCTTTGGCCATCTATTTGGAAAATAACATGAAATAACAGAGCTTATGTTAGAGTTGAGATTTAGTTTTGTCACATGAATATATCTGTAATTTTTTTTTACATACTTGAAAGGTTAATCTTAAAGGGAAGAACCTTGCCTTGAAAATTTTCAAAACTCTTTAGGAATTTAGTAGGTGTAGTGCTTTCAACTTTAGTTTTTCAAAGTAATTTTTATACATAAACAAGCTCCCTTTATTTGATCTCCTGTGCCTCCCTGGGAAATAGCTCTTTCTGAATAGTATATTGCTTGTTCATTATCAAAGTGAGAAGTTAATTGCTAAAAAGTCACTCACAATTAAGGTTAGATTTGTTTGATCTCATAAAATTTTCTTTTAGACAAAGATTGGACTCTCAACCCATTCAAAAATTTGATCTTTTCAGGCACTTTCTAAGGACAACACCAGAAACTGTGAATAATTTGGGGGACAATTTGAAAAATCTCAAATTTTAAGGGATAAGGAAGTATTCAGCATGGCTGGAGCAGTTACATGTGCAAGAAAATGTCCCTGTTGTGCTCACCTTTATGCCATTATCTGTACCAAGTCAAAACTGGACAGGATCCCAAGGCTAGCCTTCATGTAAGTCTTCATGTTTGTTACCCAGTTGTTGAACTGGCAAGCAAGACTTGCATGTCAACATGATGGTCTCTCCATTAATGAATGTTCCACCTGGGAGAAGTAGGGTTTACCCTTGGCTTTCAATCTTGGGGAGTTTTTATCTCTAGGAATCATGGAAGTCTCTAACAAAATCAAATTTATATTAATCTGAGAAAATAAAACTGTATCCATAACACTTGGGGAGGACAGGAGAATGAAGCAGTGTGACGAAACAGAGTATGGCTGTGCCAGCCAAAGGCTGTCGATGAGTGAGGGTTGGGGAGTCAGGCAGACCAACAGGTGCAGTGAGCTCAACATTTCCTGCGACTGACGCTTGAAAACCAGGAATAACTGTGGATTATCTAACAAGTCTGTTACTGACATTTCTGTGTATTCAGATTCTGTGAAATAAACAAGACTCATGTTTGAAGGCTTTGGACAAACAAAACGTGAAGACAAGATGCTATGTCTGTACTTTTTTACTTTGGAATGTTATTTGAAATATAACATGGAAAAAAATAATTCAAGAAGTTGTTGGCAATCAGTGGGTAGACATTCATGATTATCCATTGTTCTCCCTTGAGAAAACTTTGAAAAGCAGGATTCTGGAACTCCTCTAGAATGTTTTCTTTATCAGAATGCAACGTTAGATCTATTTTGATTGAATTCGCTTGTGCTATAACACCATAGTTGCCACTTGAAAAACTAATACATATAAATGAAAGAAAATATGCTTTTCCCCTTATAAAGTTTTAGGATTTATTTTATTCTTGAATACTATCATTTACTAGTGGGCTGTGTCTTCCTGTTGGACACTGCTCAGCTTCTCAAACCTTGGAATTACATTGGGCTTTCCCACCCTGATCTCCTGCTCCATATTGATTTTCAAATGGTGCTGGGCTTATTATCATAGCAATTGCAAAAAACCCAGTTTCACAAAGAGATGATGTCATCAAAAGGAATGTAGTGCAATCTGAGAATTAACTTGAACTAGTAGTTTGTACAGTGTCCAATGCTTCACAATATTTGCTTGAAAAATTGAAATGTCCCCCCAAACTCCTTTGTACAGTGTCCAATGCTTCACAATATTTGCTTGAAAAATTGAAATGTCCCCCCAAACTCCTGTTCACAGTGCCCCTGCAGGGGGTGTTGGCAGATGGTATGGGAACCCTGGTCTTAACCTGTATTCCCCATAAGTAAGTCAGGGTTGCTTTAAAGGGCCTATGTATTTAACTGTGTTATTCAAAAGTTGGCTTCCTTTGTTGTTTAGTTTGTGGTTGTCAAGTTTTGGTGAGTAACAAAAACATTCCTAGGCTCTGCATCCTGGGAATTGATTCATTACATTTGGGATGAGGGAGTGGAACCCAGGTGTCTGTATTTTTTAACAAGCTTGCCTGGTGATACTAACGCACATGAAGTTTGAGAACTACTGATTTCCATCACAGATCTCTTGAGGTCAGGCACCATGTTGTTTTTTATTTAAACCCCTTCTTATTCCTATAATATACTGAATACTATAATGCACCTTTGATAAATGTTCATTGAATGCTGTAGAATTTACTTATTGTCCCTTCATTTCTCTTTCCTTTCCAACTTTTGTTGTATACCTTAAAAAAGGAATAAAAAAAAGGAAGAATTGGAGCTTAGTCTCTAATCTACCATACCAATTCCCCACTCTCCCACACAGATCCATAGATCATGTTGAATCAGTTTGCTCCAAGAGACACTTTGATATATTTGTCTCCATGTTTTTCTTCAATCCCGCAAAGAAGAGACGTTAAGTTTCCTAAGTGGAAAAAACTCTGGGCTTGGGGAAAAATAAAAAAAAAAAATGTGTATGTGTTTCCTAAGTGGAAAAAACTCTGGGATTGGGAGAAAATTGAAAAACCGGAAGAGACTTAGATTATTATTTAATACAATGCCCCCATTTCCCTGTGAGGAAACACAGCGAAGAGAGTGATATACCCAAGGCCACACAGAAAGTGCAAAGCCAAGCTGAGGTTAGAATGCTTCTCTCCTGGTTCCTTGCTGCCCGGCTGTTTCCACTGGTTGAGTGGAAACAGCCCACCATAGCTTACTCTCTGGGGGAGGGGGGGGAGGGGGGCTGGATCAACAATGATTTTCCAAGTCCCACAGGTGATTGGGATGTGGGAACAATGGCTGAGAACTGGGCTTGGCAATTTCCTTTGTTCACAAAATTATAGTTTGGTGTGTTAAATATTACTTTGTAGTTTATTTAGTCAATAATTACAAAATGGAATTCCTTTTAAATATTTAAATTTTAGTTTCATATGAATTTATAGACTGAAATGTGAGCAACCTAGAGTCACTTAATTTTTGTGGTTTAATGAGAAGAAAGCGAAAACTTGGGAGCAGAAGAAATTATCAACATTTTCATCAAAGGAGGAATTTGTATTTTCTGGATATTTGTTTATAAATGATACCCTACCAGCATCAGAATGTGGCTTGATGGGCTTTGGACAGCATTTCCCTTCTCAGATTTCTTTTTTTTTTTTCATTAAAAAATAATTATTTTAATAATTATTTTTTAATTTTTATTTTCACCATGTCTCCCAGGCTAGAGTGCAGTGGCTGTTTGCAGGTGTGGTCATAGCTCACTTCTGTGTTGAACTCCTGGACTCTAAGCGATCCTCTGGCCCCAGCCTCCCAAATAGCTGGGCCTACAGGCACGTGCCACCGATTGGCTTGATTCTCTTTTTCTGAATTCGTAGTTGGGTTCAGGGACTATGGAGGGTCTTTTTGGGTAATTCAGACATGGCTGTAGGTGACACTTTCAGACAGGCCATGACATCTTTACCCCTAAGCAAAGTTGAAATGATAAAGAGTCATGAGAAAGGTCGATAATTTTTACTGGGTTCATCTGTATCACATGTCAGGTATGTTTTATAATAGAAGAGATAAGATAGACTACATATAAGGAAAACTGAGCACTGTGACACTCATGAAATATACTCTTGGAACTTTGTAATCCTAGGGCTGTTTCGTTCATGCCTTTATGCTTCCTTCATTTATTCATTGGAATTAAACTTTCTGAGAGGTCTTCCTCTAAGCAGCTTCCTACCTTCTATGAGATGCTGTGGAGCTATGTTATCCTAAACAGGCTTATGTTTCCTAGAAGTCCAGTCTTTTGGAATGAAAACCCTTTCTCCTTCCATCTTTCTTAAGAAGTAATCTTGTAGCTGTGTATCTCTTCAGTTCAATTTCAAATAATACTTGCCTGGCTTTAATTGTAGACATTATAATAATATTGTGAAGGAAGAAAAGAAATGTATAATTTGTATGTCATAGTAAGGTTACTTATAATTTATTATAACTTTTATAATCTGTTTCTTTAATTCAGTCCAGAATAGCTGGAAAGAGGGCTGCTTTTTTTTTTTTTTAACAGATGAAAGAATGTTTCAACTTGCGTAACTAATCAAGAACAAATTTAAACTTGAATCCACAAAAGCAATATTACCTGATACAATTACTGTTCATTTCAACCCCCTGTCTGAGACTCCCCTTTACCAGAGAGCTTATAGGAAAGTATCCCATATGTAAGTTTAAGTTTCTTTTCAGGAAGAAAAATTTAAGATTCTTGTCAGGAATCCCCTCCAAAGTGAGGAGGAACACCATAGCTGCTCCTGGCACAGCCCTGCATGGCTAGAAACGCTTGTCGTGCCTCCCAGCACCGAGATGCTGTCTACATGGCGGAAAGGGCTTGCAGGTTTCTGGTGGCAGAAATCTGTCCACTCACTGTATGAGGGTTGCCTTGAAGCACTGACGTGGCTTAAACTGCATTTGACCTGGCGCTTCGGAGTCAAGCCAGTAGGTGACTCATTATTTCAGATGTTTGGTTTGCGCTGTTACAGTTGAAGCAATCTGTAAGGAAAATAGAAAAGCCTGTTGTGAAAATACAGTCTGTCTCTAGGAAGGAGAAACCCTGCGTGGTGACCAGAGGCGGGATGTCTGCAAGGGGCTTGTCTAACTTGTTGTTTTTACCTTAGATCCTGGTTTGAAGCAGTCCTGGAAAGTGTCCATTAATGCATGTTTAGGTGGCATTGCTGATTATTTTTACATTCTTGCGTGTGAGGTCAAAACACTCTGGATATGAAGTTTGCTGTCTGGTCCCTGAGAGATAGCTGTCCACCCTGAGGGTAGGCAGCCAGGGCGGGTCACCAGGCTCTATTCTGAAGGGGGAGGAAAGAACACAGCCCTCGGACCCTCTCGGAAGGCTGACCTCATCAGATGGTTTCTCTCTGAAGTTGAGATGTGACATGCAATTTATATTCTTTCTTTGGTGGTTGGAGGCTGTCTGTTCTATATGTGATTTAGTAATTATGGAATGTTTGGCTTTCTAGAGTCAAAGACTATTATAAAATGTCAGGCTTTGTTTTTTTTTTTTAAATCATCTTTAACTTTTGCACTATGTTCTTAAGTAAAACATTCTGCTAACTTGTAAATTTGTCCCTTTTCTCTTTCTTGTGTCTTGATTCTTAACTATCCCAGGGGAACACTTAGGAAAAATTATAGAATCCCTACCCAAACAGTGTGGTGAAGGAACTGTTCAAGATTTGTAGGCCTCTGACTATGAACCGACTGTTGTATGCCAGTTTAAACCTACAGCCACATTATTACTTTATGAGATTTTGATTAATTTGTTAGGTGGTGACTATGCGTCAGATGCGTGTTTTGAGAGCTTTCACCTGGGTGAATAACAGCTTCTATCTATTGTGATTATGCCAGGAGCTTTATTTAATCCACACATACTCCAGACAGCATATGTTTCAGATGCAGTGAATAGCCAGTACTCAGGGAAGTTAATTAGCGTGCCCAGGCCACACAGCTAGTAAGTGGAGGAGCTGACTTGAAGGGTGTCTCTACAAAGTGACACTCCCTCTCCCCCTAAAAGCAAAGGGAGCACAGTTAACGTGCTATGTGATGGTTGTCTCATGCTATATAAATGGCTCTTCTTTCAGGGAAGGAGAATTGTATAATGGCTGAGAGCCGGGACAACTGCCTGGCTCCCACACCTTACTAGCTCTCAAACCTTGGGCAAGTCCCTTAACCTTTTATATCTTGCTTTCTCCGTCAGTGGATATGAAATAGCTGTGGTCGTGAGGCTTCAACGAGTCCCTATCTAGGAAGTATTCGGAGATCAGCTCCCAAAAAGCACTTTGCAAGTGTTTGCTATTTTTGTGTATTATCTTGAAGACAAATAGGGATGAGGTATCCTCTTCATCCCCTCTCCTTGCCTCATCAATCAAGGTGCCCTGGGTCAGCTTGTGGAGTGGCTTCAGAGGAGGGCAGGACTGGGAAACCGGTGTGACCTGCCCCTTTGTGAGTGAAGCCTCTGTAGACACCTCATCCTGTCTCATCACTCTGCTGTGTGTGGAGCTCCCGGGTTCTTCCGCACATACTCGGTCCATTTGGTCTCTGGTCTGGTTACTGCTACAGGTTGCCTCTTCTCCCTAAACCGTGTGTGTCCTCAGCCTCTCCCGCATGTGCTGTAAATATGTCGTTGCTCATTCAAAAGTTGATTTAGGATTCTAGCCTGTTGTCCATATGTTTCAACTAGTGTGGCCACAATAGTATATCACAAATTATGGTCTCCTAGAGGCAGGGACCAGGTCTGTGAGGACCTCATAGAACATTTTTTTAAAAGAGCTTTTTATCATGGAAATTGTATTGTTTTGGGAGCTTGGAGGGAGAGAGGTGCCTGGGGGAGGTAGCTGGTGTCAGTTTAAACTAGGAGGTGGAAAGAAGTCCCTAGGGACCTCAGGACTTGCACTCATGACTTTAGCTCTTTTCCTTCCTAAATTCTGGGAACCTGGAGGTCTTACTTCGAGGCAGTGAAGTTTGTCTCTTCTGATTCCCATGAGAACAAGAAGTGAGTTGGGCATGCCTGATACAGACACTGCGCTCCCTGGGAAAGGACTCTGCAAGGATCCTTGGGCATCTCCTTTAGTCCCCGTGTGAATGTCAGAAGCTGGTAGTGACCCAGCACTGCTGTGGAATGACTGCTCCCGACTGGAAACTTTCAGTGACAAAAATCATGCGCAACTTGCCAAAACCACATGTGGGAGCTGCCTGTTGGTTTTTGATTTTGTTTTTAATTGTGGTAAATACACATAACATAAAATGTACCATCTTAATATTTTAAGGTACAATTCAGTAGTATGAAGTACTGTCATACTGTCATGCAGCCATCATCTCCATCTGTCTCTGTAATTCTTTCATCTTTCAAAACTGAAACTTGGTACCCAAGAAACAGTAACTCCCCATTCTGAACTTTTTTTTTAAATTCAGAAAGGAGTATAACCTGGATCACCAGGAGTATAATTTAGCTGAGTGTGTGTTTGTATATACCTGGACTCAGATAGTTGAGGAGTGGTCAGGTGAAACTTAAAAGTGAAGAAAGCAAAAGAATAGTGAAGGAAGGACCAGTCTGGTACATAATTGTGAAGCTTTGAATAGAGAGAATGGGAAAAAGAACTTCACTCCCCACACAGGGGTGGAGAGTTTGTGTAGTTCAGCCTGAGAAATAGAAACCAGACAGGAGACAAAACCAGATTAGCTCTGACTTTTTGGTACTATTGAAAGTGCCTTTTAGAGGTAAGAATTCCTTCAACAGATTCACTGTGGATTTGCAGAGGCTTCCTCTGCAGCCTGAGGCATTCATCTCCCACTCCTTTCAGGGAGGTGCCCTGTGTCTTTTCTGAGCTGTTGGGACAGAGTACCTTGCCATTTTTGGGTACTTCTGGACTCTTCCAGAATTCGCCGGCTGGAAATCTGCCACATGTTTCATTTCCCTTTGGTCTCTAAATGTAGGTCCATGTTGCTTGATAAAAAGAATATTGTCCAATATGCTAATTAAAGAGTATGTGTTTGTTCTTGACCACTGTGGAAAGACCACCAAATGGAAATGATTTGAAGGGAACCCTGTCTTGTAAGAAACTTCCCAGATACACTGGACAGGGCACCCTTCACAGGTGTCCTGTGCTGGCCGTCAGTTGGATTCCATTAAGAATCACCTCTCAGACCCATCTACCCCGTGTTCATACCAGTTGTGTGTTCCCAGAACCATAAGACGACAGAACCTTACGACAATTTGACGGATGTATGTATTACACGTTATTTTTTTTCTACCCATGTTTTAAATGTGCCTCATTATTGCTTTTGCTACCTTAGTAACAAGCTTCCTTTGTGTCCTTCAATTCCCCACAACATGAAGTTTCCACTGGCTTCCCCTCCCCTCGCTCCCCTTACACAATACTTGATTTTCATAAAGCTAATTATACCAAAAGAATGCCTTTTAAAACAATCGTCAGAAAGAAAGTACTCCGTAAAAGCAGGAGGGTAGAGACAATGATGTTAAAGATTTCAGGACAAAAAGGATTGAGAGCATTTTCTTTGAGTTGGCCTTAGGATTTACTCCGACTTTGTCGTGCTCTGTCTCTACCCCAGCTTTTCTGCCCTGCGCTTCCCAGATGATTTCATTGAAAAGCAATGGCAAATTATGATTTGTCTTTTTTCTACTAGAGCCTTAACAGACAGTTTATTCTCAAATGTAAACATTTTAGTAAGCTTTTTGTTTAGTGACTCATTAATTTGATGAGGAAAATGTCCTAATAAAGATAAAGAGACTGTAAACTGTTTCAAAATCTGCAGAGGGAAAAATGTGAGGGCACTTAGGTCAGCTGCGTTCCCTGTTCTTTGAATCTCATTTGTTGTTTGGTCATGGGAACAAACAGATTGGCCGTTTGGGGGTTAGGTCCTCGTCTTCATTTCTTCCTGTAACTTTATGCATATATGCCGAGTCATGGGTGTTTTACTTCCTGGGAATTTCTTTCTGTATAGATAGGAGCTGTGTCTGGGGAGATTTTACAAAAATGGTAAATCAGATTTCCCTCTCCAATCACAAATGAACCCGTGAAATGTGTCACTAGGTCAGCACTGAGAAACTTGGTTAATTTTTACAGATAAACAGTTTTATTTTCTCAGAAGTGTCACACAGCGCCAGGTTTAAAGGGTCAAAGATCCCTAACTACAGCAGTTAGGGATCAACCTTTTTGGCACTAGGAACCGGTTTCATGGAAGACAATTTTTCCATAGACAGAGGTGGGTGGAGGATGGTTTTAGGATGAGTCAAGCACATTACATTTATGGTGCAGTCAAACCTCTCTGCTAATGATAATGTGTATTTGCAGCCACTCCCTAGTCTACATCACCTCCTCAGCTCCACCTCAGATCATCAGGCATTCGACTCTGATAAGGAGCATGCAACCTGGATCCCTTGCATGTGCAGTTTATAGTAGGGTTTGCACTCCTATGAGAATCTAATGCTGCTGCTGATCTGACAAAAGGTGGAGCTTATGTGATGTGAAGGATGGAGAGCAGATGTAAATACAGATGAAGTTTCCCTGGCTGGCCTTGCCACTCACCTCCTGCTGTGCAGCCCAGTTCCTAACAGGCCATGGACCAGTACTGGTCCGTGGCCCGGGAGTTGGGGACCACAGCCTAAATAGAATCAAAGGCTTACAAGAATAGGAAACATTCTTAGCTATACACCTGGGATTACATAGGCAAAATCTGTGTTATCCATTTATATGACAATCTTCTAGAGGTATTAAGAATTTATGTTGTTCTGCATAATATTGGTAAGACTAAATGTTCCAGCATGAATGATATAACTATTTGTAGGTTTTGTATAAGTGGTCAGTGAAATATAAATTGATGTAAAATGCTCTTTGTAACAAGAGTATGTTGACTTGCATTAAATCTGGGGATAAACATCATAGATGTTTAAAAAAGCAATTATCCAACAATTTTGCACTTAAATTTTAAGAGGCAGTTAAGTTATATGCCTGAGTGATTCTAAGCCTTTTCGGGAGGAAGACCCAGTTCTAACTGTGGGGAAAAAAGTCAAATAATATCCCTCCAAACTATCTTTGATAGAAACTTAATTATAAAAAATGTGTGAAATTAGAAGGAAAAATGAATTCAATATAGTTAGTAAAAAGGCAATATAAAGTGACTTTTGAGGCTCTAGGTAGAGTGTAAGGAGCTTGAATTTTGTTTTGCTTATAAAATCAGTTAATGCCTTTATCTAAGTTTGTGTCTGCTCTCTTGCCAGGTACTTGTCAAGTAGGAAATGTGATGATTCAAAGGTAACTTTTTATTACAGCATACCTCTAAAACTATTGCCCATTTTTGTTGTTACTGGCTGGGTCTTCCTGGACCAAAGAGGGGGGAAAGAGGTATAATGAGGCACTAGCTGTAGTAAAGCTGTGTGTGTGAAAGTGTGGGCATTTGTGTAATGATACAAGAGCATTTCATAGCAGGCAAGTTAAGTTTCATAGTGATATAAACATATTTTAGCTAGGTATATTTCTAATTACATAGACTAACGAAATACCTTTTGCAGGAGTGGTCTTGCATACAACACAGATCATATACTGAACTGACACCCTACAGGGGCCAGGTTTAATTGTGGGCCCCTTTAGCTTCTAGTAATTGTCAAATGAACCAGTCCTCAGTGCAGCGATGACTGTCTGGATGGCTGCCATTCGTGCATTTATTCAGCCGTCTTGTGTCCTGCTCTGGGCTGGGCATTGGGCAGGGCCATGGGCATTCGAGGTGAACCAGACATAGTGCCAGATCTCAAGGAACTGACCCACGCTCTGTTGGAGGAGGCAGACGTGAACCTGCGAGCATGTTGCTGGGTGGTAAATGCTATACAGAAGTGCATACCGGCTGGCCATGCAGAATTCTCTGCTTATCTCTTCATGAGGGTGCAGGTTGAGGAGAGGCAGGGGAAGATGGTCAGGAGTAGGCACCGTTTGAGCTGAACTTTGACTGCTGAAGTCCTAATCTAGCGCTATTTTTAACAATAGGCTTTGAATTTTATTGCCTATGTAAATTAGATGACTTTCAAATTTTTAGAGAAGCCATTATCATTCTTCCACTTTATATCTAAACGGAAACTGGGTGCAATGGCAAGCACAGTCTGGGTCATTCAGGCCTGACCTTGAATCCTGGCTGCCACCTGATTGCCACTTGACCTCTCTGAACTTCACATAG